>JACXGI010001716.1:9573-86534 GCA_016801175.1 Esox masquinongy
AAAAAAAAAAAAATAAACAGCTCACTCTTCCCTCATACACCTCGTAAAACCTGATAAAAGCAAGACAAATAGAAACTGAAACAATGGCAGTGCACTCAGTTTTACCGACTGTCCCACATCTGAACTCATGATACTACACTTCACACAGTACCATGGGGAGTCTGATCAAATACACTCTCTACTGCTCCCTCTCTCTATATACACTGAAATACACACATAGACATTCTCTCTCTACCTATCCCTGTATATCTCTCTCTCTCCGTCTTTTGCATATGGGGGTTAGGATTGAATTGTAATAATGGACTCATTTTTCTAATGCTAAACTGTGTTTTCTAAGTTGAAGTGCTGTTGGTGTATCTCTACTTACAGAGAATTGGGATTTGCTAAGAAAACGCAATTTGAAATCCCTAGTGTCCATTCAACCTTTTCATTGGAGACATTTTGTTAGAATATTCTAATTTAAATGAAAATAACAGTGACTAAATTAGTCTTGACTTAGGTTGCATTCTATTTTGTAGAAATGTTGTGTTCATGGGCTTCCCTTAGAGAGACACTGCATGGCAGCATCCATTGGCTTTTTTGAAGTTTACAGTTTGTTGTTCCTCTGAAACTTTCCAGACTAACAGAAGTGAAGACTGTCCTTCTGTGCCCGTCTCTCTTTCCCTGTCTCTCTTTCCCTGTCTCTCTTTCCCTGTCTCTCTTTCCCTGTCTCTCTCTGTCCCTGTCCATATGTCTGTTCTTGTCTCTGTCTCTCTGTCCCTGCCTGCCCCTGCCTGTCCTTGTCCCTGTCTGACTGTCTGAGTTTGTCCCTGTACGTCTCTCTCCTTGTCTCATTCTCTCTCTTTTTCTGTCCTTGTACCTGTCTCTGCTCACAACTGTTTGTGAGTTTGGAAGTACGTGTGCTGATGCTCCGGTAATGTCTATGTGACGGTGGCAGAGTGAACAGACCATTGCCTGGGTGGCTGTTTTCTTTGATAATGTTCCATGCTTTCCTAAGGGAGTGTGTATGGTAGATGCCTTGTGCAGAAAGGAGATGGCAGCTGATGATGCGCTACGCTGGTTTCACTACCCTCTGTAGGGCCTTGCGGTCAGCAGGGGAGCAGCTGCAATACCAGGCAGTAATGTAGCCTCAGAGGATGCTCTCAGTGGTGCACCTGTAAAAGATGGTGAGAGTTTTTGCAGACATGCCAAACTTCTTGGGTCTCCTCAGGAAGTATAGGCGCTTTTGGGCAGTTTTTACCGCCAAGCCTGTTTGCCTGGACCAGATGAGGTCACCTTTGATGAACACACTGCGGAACTTGATGTTTGAGACTCTCTACTTCAGCTCCATCGATGTGTATGGGGGCGTGATCCCCCCTCTGCCGCTTCCTGAAGTCCACAATCATCTCCTTAGTCTTGCAGATATTGAGAGAGAGGTTGTTGTCCTGGCACCATGTAGCCAAGTCACTTACCTCCTCTCTGTATTCGGTCTCATCGTTGTTGGAGATGAGACCCAGGATGGTGGTGTCATCTGCAAACTTAGCTGTGTGTTGCCATACAATCATGTGTGAACAGGGAGTATAGGAGGGGACTGAGTACGCAGCCCTGGGGGACTCCGATGCTCAGGGTCAGTGCACAGGAGTTGAGGTTGCCCATTCTCACCACCTGGGGTCCACATGTCAGGAAGTCCATGATCCAGTTGCAAAGGAAGGTGTTGAGACCCAAGGTCCTGTGCTTGGGAGCGAGCTTAGTGGGCACAATAGTGATGAATGCAGAGCTGTAGTCCACAAACAGCATCCTCACGTGTTGCCTTTTTGCAGTTGGGAGAGGGCGGTGTGTGTCGTCAGGGCGATGGCATCGTCTGTAGATCTGTTGGGGTAGTATGCAAATTGAAAGGGGTCCAAGGTGTCAAGAAGGGTGGAGCAGATGTGTGTTCTGACCAGCCGCTCGAAGATGGTGGAGGTCAGTGCTACAGGGCAGTAGTCAATTAGGCAGGTGATGGATGGTTTCTTCGGTACAGGGACGATGGTGGTCCGTTGATGCACTTGGGGACTGCAGACTGAGTCAGGGAGAGGTTGAATAGGTGAAAACCTCTGCTAGCTGGTCGGCACACCTCCTGAGGACACGGCCTGGAATGCCATCTGGCCCTGGTGACTTCTGAGGGTTCACTCTTTTAAAAGCTCTCCTCATGTCAGCTGTGGCTAGGGACAGAGTGCAGTCGTCCATGGTCCTCAGCAAGTCTCACTGAAGGAATGGTGTTGGTCACCTCTAACCGTGCATAGAAGGTGTTGTGCTCGTCGGGGAGGGAGGCGGTGGGACGAGCATCACTGCTGTTTTTCCCTTTGTAGTCTGTGATGTGTCGCAGTCCTCCACACATGTGTCTGGGGTCAGAGCTGTGGTAGTTAGACTCCAACTTATCCCTGTAGTCTCTTTTTCCATCTCTGATATACATCAGTAGGTCATATCTAGATCTTTTCAAAGCCTCCAGGTCCCCACAGCTATAGGCAGAGAACCATGCTCTGAGCTTAGCATGGACATTATCATTAACCCAGGGCTTTTGGTTGGGGAAAGTTTTGACATTGACCCTCGGAACAACATCACTGATGCCCTTGGAGATATATGCTGAGACAGTCTAGGTATTCATCAATGTCCCCATCGGCTGCAACACAGAACATCTGCCAATCTGTGGTCTCGAAGCAGTCCTGGAGAGTGGTAATGGATTCCTCACTCCAGTACTGAACTGCCTGAAATACAGGTTCTTCCTGTTTTAGTCATTGTCTGTAGATTGGAAGGAGATGAATGGAGGTGTGATCCGCCTTACCAATTGCCGGGCGGGGTAGGGTTTTGTAGCGGTTCCGTATTTGTGAATAACAACCGTCAAGAGTCTGATCACCACGGGTAGGACAGTTAATGTGCTGATGGTATTTCGGCAAAACTTTCCTCATATTAGCGACTGTTAAAGTCATAAACAACAATAGAAGCTGCCTCAATGTCACCAATATTACAATAATTGATTTTGAGTTTCAGTGTTTAAAAAATATATATTTTACATAGAACAAAATGCATATTTATCATTTCTAATACAGTAATATGAGAATTCTTCAGTGTTTTGAAAACTTTTGCAAGACAGTGTATTTAATTTCAGTAATTAGAAACTGCAACAGTGTGGGACAAATTGAGGAGAGTTGGGCCAGAACAGTGGGCCAGAAGCAACCCAGAACAGTGGGCCAGATGCAACCCAGAACAGTGGGCCAGAAGCAACCCAGAACAGTGGGCCAGATGCAACCCAGAACAGTGGGCCAGATGCAACCCAGAACAGTGGGCCAGATGCAACCCAGAACAGTGGGCCAGATGCAACAGATGCTTCGGCAGAACATCTGCACTGAAGGCACTGGCTCAGACCACTGCACCACCGTAAAACACTAGCATACCATGACCAGAGGGCATCCTCAAATCTCAACCAAACTGGGTTTCCAAACCACCAAAATAAAACAGGGAATTATCATGATTTCAGTAAGATGAGGATGAATCTGTGAATACAACCTAATGATTAACAGAAATCAACAATTAAAAGTCAATCCTGACTTCTATTATAAACAATTATTCATTGGAATATAATTACATTCATTATTCAACATAGGACATCACATACTGATACGGCTACTAGAATGAAATGATGATGACAATAGCAGTTCTCAGCAGGGAAGGCAATCCTTGTCATAACACTGGTTAGTTTTATGCAGCAAACTGCAGAGATTCTCTATAGACGAAAACAGAACTCAATCCCTTTCTGTCAGTCAGCGTATTGAGAGCAGATTCAGTAAGGCATGAAAGAAAGCAAGGGATAAAAAACTACTTCGGTGCAAGAATACATGCTGTAAGTCTTTAACTAGGAAATTAATACATGGAAATGTATTTAGCCTATAGCATTTTCTTTCTTTCTGGCACTCTCTGAAAGAGCACCAGGAGGACACAACAAAGCTGGTGAAATCCAAGTTGAAGCTAAAAAAAAAACAGTTACCCAGAATCTGAATAAAGGTAGCTAACAGTTTAATCAGACTCCTACATATAAACAGACCTGACCCAGTCTAAGTGCAAATTTGGCTGTGGGCATGATCAGATTTGTTGACTTGAATTGAGGTTAGATCACAGTAGGGATGTAGGAAGAAACTTGATTATGCACGTTGGCATTTGGATGTGTTACACTGCCCCCTTGTGGTTCAAAATTAAGTTAGCGTTTGTATTAGTTACTATATGTACAGGATTCGCAAGGCCAAAACAACAGTTACCTACAAGTTCCTCAATGTCCTTGACAGAGAAATTTATAAGATAAAAAATGAGGTTACACTTTATTTGGATAGCATTGTAGATGCTGTACAGATATTCATACTATTAACACACTATCAAAAACCAAATAAATGATTGCTAAAGTTAAGATTAGGTTTAGGTTTAGAATAAGTGTTAGGGAAAGTGTTTATTGAAACGTGATTGTCTGTAGATTGTCTGTCAAGCATCTAGAAATTGACTACTAATAACACAGAATATTTAAATAAATACTTACAGGGTATGTGTCTGTATGGGTGAATGTGTAGCTGAGTACTTGCGTCAGTCATTGTTGGTTGTCAGACAGGTCAAGTGTTTAACAGTTTGATGGCCTGCAAACACAAAGTGTCTACAAGCCTCTAAGAAAGAAACCCTGTGCTTAGATACAATCCCAGATACAATCTGACAGACAGTATTCAGTGAACTAAACGTTCATAAATAGCATTTGAATACAAAAGGTAACGTTTCTGTGGATTGAGTGTAATATAATTCTTCAACCACTAGAGGACAGTACAACACAACAAGAGATGCATTATGGATTGCGTATCTCTACCAAAGACACCCTGGCACATTTAGTACAATTAACTCTTTCTGTATATCCAATATTTTACATTATTCCCAATTAGTAATTAAGACCCAGCTTCATTGTAGCAATTCCTAGTGGACTTGGGACAGTCAATGTGATATGTTTTGTGAAGCAATTCCAATGCTGTTCTGGTTTTTATCATACTGCTCCCTCAACTAGGCAGTTTAGACTGGATTCCTTACACATCCAAAGGAGATCACATGGTGTCGCTAGAACGTAATGAGGCAAGGCAAGCCCATTTCTTTACTAACTCCCCAAACAGTGCTGGTCAATTGCCACCCCATAGTGGGGCCCCTGGGCTAATCCGAGAGCTGGATTTGAATGCTAGGTTGCTATTCAATAGTTCTTTATCTCAGATGTGGAGGAAGATGAACTTGTGTACTCTGTCAGGAAAGTTGACACATGGACTTCAATGTTTGAGTTGCAATATTTTTATACTCTATTAAAACATGAAGACTACAGACCCTTAAGACTGAAATGTACTTAAACAAGTAGAACATAGGGTACCCTCTCCTCAGGGAACCCCCGCCATTGCATGGAAATGAGCAATTCCGGAGGTAGCACACCTGTGCCTGTTCAGGGCTAAAACCACATTTTGAGATTTCTGGGGGTCCCGGAGGAAAGGGTTGAAAACCTAGGAGGTAGTATAAATACAGAATTAATTTTGTTGATTTTATTCATAAGAATCCTTAGGGATGCCAATCATTTTGACACGTTTATGATAAAATAGATGTTTTCCAAGCATAGTGACTAATATTCTTTTCCCAGATGTTTAAGCATACAATACTGTTCATTACCTATGTTACCTATTACTCATCTTTATGCAGGGTGCCAATACATGTAGAGGTGATTGAACATGCTTAACAGTTGATGTACACATTTACAGCATCAAAAGACAGACAACTCAATGACAAATCCACACACTTCATTTTATTGGCCAGTCTCAGATATGGCTTTTTCTTTGCAACTCTGCCTAGAAGGCCAGCATCCCAGAGTTGCTTCTTCACTGTTGACGTTGTTTTGCGGGTACTATTTAATGAAGCTTCCAGTTGAGGACCTGTGAGGCATCTGTTTCTCAAACTAAACACTAATGTATTTGTCCTCTTGCACAGTTGTGCACTGGGGTCTCCCACTCCTCTTTCTATATAGATAGAGCCAGTTTGTGCTGTTCAATGAAGGGAGTACTACACATCGCTGTACAAGATCTTCAGTTTCTTGGCAATTTCACACATGGAATAGCCTTCATTTCTCAGAACAAGAATAGACTGACGAATTTCAGAAGAAAGTTCTTTGTTTCTGGCCATTTTGAGCCTGTTATTGAACCCACAACCCCTGATGCTGAAGATACTGACTTAATCTAAAGAAGGCCAGTTTTATTGCTTAAATCAGCACAAGTTTTCAGCAGCGCTAACGTAACCGCATAAAGGTTTTCTAATGATCAATTAGCCTGTTAAAATTATGTACTTGGATTAGCAAACACAACATGTCATTGGAACATAGGAGTGATGGTTGCTGATATTGGACCTCTGTATGCCTATATACAGAAGATACAATAGTCTTTTACAACAGCATTATTTTCTCATGCAATTTGTGTTGAAAGGGAGGTTCATGTGATAATGCATCTATACTTTACTGTGTGCTGCTCTGAATTCTTTTTGTGACCAGTGGGGTGTTGTGTGTCACTGCAGTGTGTAAACTGACGATTTGGAATTTTACCAAATGAATATTTTGTTTGAAGATAACTATTGATGGAGTCAGTCTATACTCTACTTTTAGCCAGGAGAGTTTGGCATTCATTACAGCCTAACTAACACCAGTTTATATTTGTCACCCATGAAGTATGTCTCTCTATTCCCATCCAAACACTGTCAAGGATTTTACACACGTGTTGGCCAGATACATAGAGCTACCACATGGAGGTCTATACCAACAAACGTTGTCCAGATACATAGAGCTACCACATGGTGGTCTATACCAACACACGTTGTTCAGAAACATAGAGCTACCACATGGTGGTCTATACCAACACACGTTGTCCAGATACATAGAGATACCACATGGAGGTCTATACCAACACACGTTGTCCAGATACATAGAGCTACCACATGGTGGTCTATACCAACACACGTTGTCCAGATACACAGAGCTACCACATGGTGGTCTATACCAACACACGTTGACCAGATACATAGAGCTACCACATGGTGGTCTATACCAACACACGTTGTCCAGATACATAGAGCTACCACATGGAGGTCTATACCAACACACGTTGTCCAGATACATAGAGCTACCACATGGTGGTCTATACCAACACCTCTAAATGACCGGCTTTAAATGAGGCAGGTGAACTAGCAGCCACAACAGTTTCACAACATGAGAACTTCACTAACCTTGGCAGGAACACGGTTCTGAAAATATACAGCATCACCTCCCCCATAAGCATTCCTGTCTCTTCTATAAATATTATATACTGCACTGCTACAGCAGTGTCATCAAAAGGGATGTCCAAGTGGCTCTCGGAGATGGCCAGAGGTGGATGCAAGTTGTAGATTTCTTGACCTTCATTTCTAAGATTACACACTGTTTATTGATATGGGCTATTTAGTCCTTTCCTACGTAGCTTATCTGTTACAGTCTTTGCTTATAAAAAAAATACAGAGCAGTGAGAGGACATTCATCATCTACAGTTTGACAAAATTTGTTAAATGTCAGCTGGGTTTCATTTTGCACAATGTTATGTATTGCATTTGCTCAACTTCTGTGTCCTCTCCTGTTCTAAAAAGGTCTTCGATTGAAAAGGTTAAAGGTAATCAAGTAGAAATGTGGAGGAGAGTGAGTGTTGACAAAAATGTGTTTGTATGAGTCCGTCTTTCCATCAGGTTCTTTCCTTGTTCATCATCAGATAACATTGACAGAGATGTTCCGAAAATAAATGTGTAAAATGATGTAATGAATTGAATCAGTTGTGCTAGAATGTTTATAATTAAAAAGATGAGTAGCATATTGTTTTTAAATGTGTGCATGCTTTAATACTTTTTTCCTGTGACTAATTTTGAAATTCTTGTAAGGTACAACACAGGAGTATCCTCGATGAAAGAAGGGGAGGACCCTTTCCTACTAACAAACAGAAATCTCCTGGACCTCAGAGGAGGGAGGAGAACAGAGGACAGAATTCCAGATATTTCCCCAGATCAGAAAATGTTTTGACTTTGGTCTGATTCTATTCCTGTCCTACAAATCCGTTTCTACTTTTGCATACATTGCCACAAGGGTGTGGATGTGCACAACGTAGAAAGCAGACAGTGTTGTTATCAATCAGAGGCTAATAAAGACTTGTAGGCAGAACCTTAAAAAGAGGTGGACCAAGCCAAGCACAACCTATCAAAATCCTATTGGCACATTAACTACATTTAAAATAATAATAAAAACATATATATCAATGTTGGCTGCAGGTAAAGTCTACAAAATACAGTCCACACTACTAACATATTTTACTATTGGGGATAGAAAACTGTCTTGAATTCAGATGTTCATTTTTTCCGTTGGTCACTCAGATACACTAAACACGCTTTCACAGACACAAAACGTGATTACAAACTTCCATCATGCTTTTTGAGGCTAGAAAGGTGTCCAGTCCACCCAGAAATCTGTGTTCTAGCACCTATGCTGAAAGAGAAAGCATCTGAAGTTGACTCCCCCTACTGTCCAAGGGCACTTTTATGCATACAAATAGCAGACACCTAAATCCTGGTACTGGGGCATGGGATTCTCCCCCTAACAGTGCTCTGTTATAGGCATCTTGATGTTCTTTCAGGGCCTCCTAGAGAATGTTTTGTTTAATTAACTCGCTGTTAAATGTTTAATTAACTCGCTGCTAATCCAGCACAGGGCTGGACCGATTACCAAAAATAGTCATCTGACCAAACTGACCATTGATTAAACACCTTTCCTAATGTTTAATTTAATAAGTAAATCGTATTTGAAAAATGTAATAATTCTGCTAATATTGTTAATGGAACAATTTATCAATTAAAATATATATAACATACAGAATGTCAGCTTTAATTTGAGGGTATTTTCCACATTGGATGAAGCATTTAGAAATACACTTTTTCTCAATCGCTTTGACTCATTTTTGGAAACAGTCTTAACATTCACTAATCTGTAAGTACAATCGTCACAACTCTATGGCATGTCTGCAAAATGTAGTAACTCACCCAAAACATCTAATTCATGCTTCAAAACCTAGTTATTGTGTCAGTAAATTGGCCAGTGCCACCAAAATGAAAAGTTTTTTTCTCATTGTGTGAGCCGTACTGGTCAAAATAGATATTTTTTTCACCATGGCAGTCAACCCAGGAAATATTTGTTATACAGCTCTGGAAAAAATTAAGAGACCACTGCACCTTTTTCTTTCCTTTCCAAAAAAGTCAAAAAGGAAGGTTTTGAGTGAGGAACTGAAGGGTTAAAATTAAGAGACCACTGCAAATTGAACGCAATTGAACGCTTCTGTTTCTCACTCAAAACTTTCCTTTTCAACTTTTTTCGAAAGGAAAGAAAAAGGTGCAGTGGTCTCTTAATTTTTTCCAGAGCTGTATATAAATTTCAGATTTGTTCTACTTTTTTGCCTAGCTGAATGCTGGTGTTTATCACACTGAGCTTTTTAGAAACCAGTTTCAAGAGTGGGAAAAGTTTACTGGGAAAAGTGAATACTGTACAATTCTGTATTACACAGAAAAGGGATATGCACATCTGTATGTCTACAGTAAATTTAGCGATGTGTTACATATAAACAGAAAATTCACTTTTGCATGTCAATTTTTACATATTTCTTACATATGAAGTCATATATAGTGAGCAGAAAATTCACCACAAAATGATATCCATGAAAACAAAAAAACTGCAACAATGAAATATCCTGCGGTAGTTCTGTAAAAAACAATGAATTGTACCTCTTCACAGTACGTAACACTACAAGTTTCCATCTTCTTGGTGGACATCCTGTCCCTCTTGTTGGTCTGGCCAGAGATTTTCATCAACATCACATCTGATGTTTCCCTTGCGATGCACCAAGGGAAAAATCTCCTGGCGATTTCATTACTATGTCACTTGGCAGGTAATGTGCAAAAATAGCAGATATCACAAACATTTCATGTCACAGATATTTATGGAGTATACATGGATGTCTGACAGATTTTGATAATTGAATGGATCATTTTGCATGTGATTGCTCAAACAATGAAAGAAAGTTTAGAAGTTGTGAAGAGTATGACAATTTCACTGAGAATCAACTCATCAGTTTTGATCAGCAAGCCATGTGCGTGTAGGTATTGTGCCTATTGTAGACAATTGTACACTTTTTTGCACACGTGCCAAAACACGTGCAATTTGCTTAAATGAATGAGAAATTCTAATCTGGTGTGAGCAAGAAACTAATTGTTCAGAGATCTGAACTTTGAAAAAAATAATTCTCATTCAAGAAATGAGCCAAAATGATTGAGAAAAACTGTACAGCACGTTCTGTAAATTCTGTAGTCCCCTCATTTAAGATTACCAAAAGTATTTGGACAATTGGCTTCACATCTGACTGATTAGGCAGGTTTGTTTGCTTCATTAGTTCATGCACATGAGAGCTGTCAATGTCTAATCTTGATTCTAGGCTTTGCATTCAGAATTGGCTGCGGATGTCTGACAACACAAGGACCAAAGAAGTGTCAATGGAAGTCAATGTGGCAGTCATGATGCAGATGAATCAGAGTAAATCAATCAGATACATAGCCAAAACATTAAGTGTATCAAACTCAACTGTTTGGTACATTAAAAAGAAGAAAGCACTGATAAGCTCAGCAATGGTAAATGGCTTGCTAGAGCAAAGAAGATGCTTACAGCAGATGACCGAATGCTCATGATAGTGAAGGGGGGAAGAAAACTGTCCAACAGTTCAGGAACATACTCCAGAGGCAGGTATGGATGTGTCAGCCACTACCATTCAAAGAGAACTTCATGCAAAAACACTAGTTAGCCCATAGTCTCACAAAGCCACACTTCCAATCTTGTCTGGCCTCCTTGGAAGGTCTAGAAACTTGCTTATTAAAAAAAAATGGGTTTTTTTAGATTTCTACTGGATGTTAGTTTTCAAATAAACCTCCACTCACATGTTTGTTGAAGGCGGGTTTAGCGTTGTTTCACTGTTTCTTCAAACGGGATAGAACACATTTCCTGAAAGTCTTTAATCAATCAATCAATAAATCAAATGTATTTATAAAGCCCTTTTTACAACAGCAGTTGTCACAAAGTGCTTTTACAAAACACCCGGCCTTAAACCCCAAGGAGCAAACAACAGTAGTGTTGAATTACAGTGGAAAAACTAGGAAAAAATCCCTAAGAGGCCGAAATTTAGGAAGAAACCTAGAGAGGACCCAGGCTCAGAGGGGTGGCCAGTCCTCTTCTGGCTGTGCCGGGTGAACATATTAAAAGTACAAATTGTAATAATTAATAAATGCATGTGGGCTGAGTCCAGAGTCTATTTAAACTTAGTCCAGGTCAGAAGCATGACCAGATGGACAGGGACAGGGACAACACGGGGGAGGGGGGAGGTGTCAGCACAGTGGCAGCTGAAATCGTCAGGTATCGTCTTGATCTGCAACACAACCAGGAGGACTTTGGACAGGGACAGCAACGGGTCTTTCAAGCCTGGTACTCCTCAGGTGTGGGCCAAGACCTCATGTCCTCCTAGGTTAAAACGGCAGGAGACAGGGAAAATGTAGAAAATGCATTCCTTAGATCTACAGGGATTTATAGTGGAGAAGGAGAACTGACCCTACTTGCCCAGCACAGTAGTATAGCAGCGTAAGACCTTGGGGTTCAGACAGGGGGGGTCCAGTGACACTGTGGCCCTATCCGGGGGAGGCCCCGGGCAGGGCCCAACAGGCAGGAAATCCACCCACATTGCCAAGCATCAACCAAAGGGACACCCACCAACAGCAACCACCCTGAAAGAGGGCCGAGTATTGCCAGCAGAGTACAGCCCAATTGCACAAGTGCGCAGAGAGACAACAACAAGCCAGTGACTCTGCCCCTGAATCGCATTGGAGGGAGGGCATCCCAGCGGCGATGAGAGCTCACCTGGCAAGATAGCAAGGGTGGACAGTATCAAGCCTTTCTGGTCACCTTCACGCCCCTGGGCCAGACTACACTTAATCACAGACCATGCTGTAGAGATGAGTCTTTAGTAGACACTTGAAATTTTGCACTGAGTTTGCATTTCTAACCTTAATTGGCAAATCATTCCACAGTAGTGGAGCTCTATGAGAGAAGGCCCTGCCTCCAGCTGTTTGTTTAGAAATTCTAGGTACAATTAAAAGGCCTGCATCTTGCGATCTAAGGTTACGTGTAGGTATGTATGGCTGGATCATTTCAGCAAGGTAAGTAGGAGCATTCCATGTATTGATTTATAGGTTAACAATAAAATCTTAAAATCAGCCCTAACCCTAACAGGCAGCCAGTGTAAAGAGTACTGGAGTAATGTGTTCACAATTTTTTGTTCTAGTTAGGATTCTAGCAGCCGTGTGCAGCACTAATTTTATTTATTGATTAAGTTTATTTATTGATTTATCAGGGTAACCGGAAAGAATAGCATTGCAGTAATCTAATCTAGAAGTAACAAAAGCATGGATTAGTTTTTTCTGCATCAGTTTTTGATAGAAAGTTTCTGATTTTTGCAATGTTTAGAAGATGAAAATAAGCAACTCTTGAGACATGTTTTATATGTTCATCGAAGGAAAGGTCAGGGTCAAGGGTAACACCGAGGTTTCTTACAGTTTTTGGGATACGACCATGCAGCCGTCGAGGTTCACAGTGAGATCTGCCAACAAAGCGCTTTGTTTCTTGGGGCCTAAAATGAGCATTTCTGTTTTTCTTGAGTTTAAAAGCAAGAAGTTCTCTGTCATCCACTTCCTAATATCTGAAACACATGCTTCCAAAGTAGCTAATTTTGGGGCTTCTCCATGCTTCATTGAAATATATAAATGTGTGTCATCAGCATAACAGTGAAAATTGACATTGTGACTCCGGATTACATCACCCAGAGGCGGCATATATAGTGAGAACAATATCGGGCCCAGAACTGAGCTTTGAGGAACACCAAAACATACCTTTGATTTGTCAGAGGATATACCATCTACACATACAAACTGATAACTTTCAGATAAATAAGATTTAAACCAGGCTAGAACATGTCCACCTAACCCAATATGGGTTTCCAGTCTCTCTAAGAGAAGGGAGTGATCAATAGTGTCAAAAGCAGCACTAAGATCAAGAAGCAACCGGACGGATGCGGAATCTTTGTCTGAGGCCATTAGAAGGCCATTTATTACCTTCACAAGTGCAGTCTCCGTACTATGATGGGGTCTGAAACCGGACTGGAGCATTACATAAATGTTATTTGTCTTCAGGAAGGCATTCAGTTGTTGGGAAACACATTTCTCTAAGATTTTTGATAGGAACGGGAGGTTAGATATTGGCCTATAATTGTTTAATATGTCTGGATCCAGATTGGATTTTTTTAGAAGAGGGTTAATTTCCGCTAGTTTTAGTGAGTTTGGTACGCATCCGGAGGAAAGGGAGCAATTTATTATGTTCAACATCGGCTGACCTAGCACAGGAAATAGCTCCTTAAGTAATTTTGTTGGAATCGGGTCTAGCTGACAATTTGTGGGTTTAGAACTCATTACAAATTTAGTGAATGTGTCGAGCGATACGGGATCAAAAAATTCAAGTTTCCCCATTTTGACACCTGGTCAGGGAGGTTCAGGACATTCTCAGGACAACTGAGATTTTGGGGACTATAACTATTTAAGGAGGAGTCAGTTATTTGTTTTCGAATGCTGATGATCTTTTCATAAAAGTAGTTCATGTATTCATTACAGCTAAAGTGAAGACCCACTTCACTTGTTGAGCGTTGCTTTTTTGTTAACTTTGCAACTGTATCGAAGAGAAATTTTGGATTGTTTTTGTTCACCTCAATCAGGTTGGAGACATAAACTGATCGAGCAGATATGAGTGCTTTTCGGTATTGTAGTGTACTCTCTATTCAGGCTAGTCTGAATACTTCCAACTTTGTGGAGCGCGCTCCAATTTTCTGGAGGCTTGCTTGAGTGCTCTAGTATTGTCTGTGTACCAGGGAGCAAGTTTCTTGTTGCGTATTTCTTTTGTTCCTACCTAAGTTTCTTTAGTTCCTACCTAAGTTGCAACATAACAGAAAAGAAGCAAAGTTGGAGGAAAAGCTTAATTCTGTTTGGAAGAACTGTGCTCTATTCATAAGATCAAGCCAATAAAGCCATTAGGCTACAACTTCTCTGCTTAAATGCTGTTCTGAAAAAAAAAAAAAAATTGGCCTGCCTTCCTACAGGCTATGGTAAAGGTTTAATTTATCAAGCATGGCCGACAGTCTGCGATTTATTGAAATTGAAAACGGACAGGTCAATCATACTAGAGGTTACACTGATTTCAATAATCGAGGCTCAGGTTCATGTCTGACGCAAAAGGAACTGCAGCAGTATACGCCGGTCAAAACGAGACGGAGGACAAGAAAATTCGTTAGGCGAAATGTTTGATACATCTGGAGGTTGAGACAGCCGTGCTGCCTCTTTTCGTTCAGTTTAGAATTACCCTTTTCCCCTAACAAAAGCTCTAATTCTTTCTACCTCATCCACACTGCTTTTATATTACAGCAGAAGATTGCGACAGGAGCCATATACCGCTTTAGAAAACACCTCATTCAGCGTAACATTTTGGGCAGGGGGGGTAAATTCAGCTGAAATTACCCCCCCCTGCCCAAACTGTCTTAAAATTGTGGCTAGAGTCAAATACTTTTTTGTGGGATACTCAGGTGGGCATCATGAGCTACCAAATTAACCATGAGGTGTGCCAGACTTTGCAGTCCCAAGATTTGGAGGGGGTGGGGGGGGGGGGATTTCAGCAGGCAGGAAAATGGCCTTGCCGAAATTACACCCCCCCCCCACCCATCACCACCACCACCACCACGCCCACAACTTGCTTCAAACTGTGACTAGAGTCAAATACTTTTTGTGGCACTACGGAGTTTGGCAGGCAAGAAAATGATTTTATCCTAATTTGACTCTATAGTTACAACAGGAGCACATTATAAATATAATTTATAAAATGATATAAACATTTCAGAGCAATGATGGCTGAATTATTATCCTTACACTTTAGAAAACACTAGTCAAATAAGAAATGGGAGATATGACCGATTTTGCCAACGATTTGTTTATAGAAATACACAGGGCTGGGTAGGTTACTTTTAAATGTAATCCGTTACAGTTACAAGTTACTTGACCACATTTGTAATCAGTAACGTACCTTTTTGATTACTCAAACTCAGTAACGTAATCTGATTACTTTGAATTACTTTTAGATTACTTTCATATTAAGAGGCATTGGGAAACAAATAGGAATAGCCTATAACCAACTGAACATCTTTTGCGGGATCAATCAATGTTAGAGTTTACATAGCTGGTCAAAAACGGAATTCGCATTTTTCCTTACGGGTTGTGTAGGCTACAGTGCCTTTGGAAATGGGTTTCTAAACCATTGCTTGTTCGTTCAGTATATATTTGGGCCACATCTCTACATTACACGCTAAAGGTCTGTCAGATATTCAGTAATTCCAATTAATCCAATAAACCTCGATCTTCCAGAATCTTACTTTTATCTGAACATAACCAAAAATCTAATGATGCTTAAGCCTGTTCTGTTATTTGTGTTTTATTCATGTTTTTAATTGCTTCAAAACAATGTTGAAAAGTAAATGGCAATTACTCGAAAAGGATATTGATTTTGTTGTATATAAAAATTAAGATATCCGTAGCGTTTCGCGCATAAACTAAATCTGCAATAGTGTGATGATTTGCTCAACAACCAACATTGTCAAAATGTTGCATGAACCACCGGCACGCGAATGTGCGTTTGCAATCGTGAACGCCCGCATAGAAATAAGATTTACCCGCGCGAACGTAACCTGCGATTATTATGGCCACCAGTGATGGAGTTTCAAAACGCAAAAGAAAAAAATAAACTGTGGTTATAAACCTGCAATCTTATCTTAAAGTAAATGACGTCAGCAGCCAATGATAACCAATGAACACAATTTTCAGAGATGCAAAGCAACCAGAATCACATGGCCTACCTGTATGGACGGAGTTGATGTGGCCGCGTCAAATAATCATCCTTTAGCAGAGTGCTTCCCAACACACCTTTTCTCTTCAAATGGCGTGGTAAATTCCATATAATGTTTTATCTTGAAGGCAGCGCGATGTTACACCTACCTAACAAATAGTAGCCTAATCTATTAAACAATTCCTGTAAAAGTTCTTCTGTGCAACTCGTCCTGGCTGTGTTGTTCGGTGCATTTGACAAATAAACCTTGAAACTTGAAAAAGATATAACACCAGGTAGGCCTATTGCCTATCATTGTTCTGAGAATTATGCGTTGAGTAGATAACTAAATAACATTTTACATGACTCGGCTACTATTATCGAAGATATACTCTGTTTTTACCAGTCATCCAACAAACCAAAACCGGAGAAATTTAAACTAGCGCTTCCTCCGTCACTAAACTGGTTATGCGTGTCCGCCTTTGCGCGCTTGATGATCACACAGAACTGAGGCGCGCAATTGATATTCTGGTTCAAATAATGTTTTTATAACAGTAAATAATAAACTCAAACATACAACGTGTCACAATTATTTCGCGCACCCATTATTTTTCAATCGAAGTAATCATATTTGTTTTCAAATTACATAACGGATTACTTGTAATCCTTTACTCCCCAACTCTGGAAACACACTTGAAACAAATAGCCAACCGAAAACTGCAGACAGTGCCTTCCCACGCGATCAACCTGCCTTAAAAAATCGAATGAAACGCAGCCTAACGTGGTTAACGATTGTTGCCTTGATGTACACAATTAAATTAAAGCTTTTTTGCTACGAAGATCAGTGAAATATGTAGGCTAAACTGTACTCTCAACAAGCAAACAAGCCGCAGCAATGAGAATCGAGAGAGCGCGCGTTCATGCGAAGGGGGTGGAGAATTTCGGCACAACACCGGTCCTATTATATCTTCTAACGTGAGTGTGTAGTCCGCTCGCAATAATGCCAATTTACCTAGGAAAAGGTTATGTTTGTTTCTGAAAGACTGATATGGTTCACCCAGAACGCGACATACATCCACAGATTTCGATGGGTTTTTATTTAACGATTTTGCTGCCATTTTCACTTAGCTAGCTACTGTTGCACTGAAGGCGTTATTCTCGTGAGCACCTGTAAAAGCCCTCCCAAGCAATGGATTTGATTGGGTAAACGTGTTTTCAGACGTTACTGACAAAAATGTTTTCCCAACCCTTTGCAACAAAAATCCTATAGGTATTCCCCAGGCCTAGCGACATTCTCCTGGTTTAAGAGGCTAGTTAGCCTAAAGAACAGGATGGCCTTAAAATGATAAAACAAATGTTAACAATTACCAGAGTGATAGCAAGATTAACTGGCGTGCTAACATACTGCATATGTGATATGAGCATGCTTGGAATTTCGTCATTTTAGGGGCAAGGCCATTTGGTCTTCGGTGTCACAAAAATATTTATGGCACACAAAGGCCATACGTTAGACAGGTAATACGTCATACAGAGTAGGCTCTCATCTCCACGCCCTGTTGAGAGGGGAAACAAACCAGCATCCCGCGTAGACTACAACAGCGTAAACAAGACAAACCGGCCGGCTTAAATTAATAACGCTTGTTATGCCGAAGAGTTGCTGTGTAGTTGGTTGGTTGTCCCTCTTGTACCTATTACTTTTGTTGTCATGCTGTGCTGCTGTCAGTGTCACATTCTCAACGCATTAGCTGCAGACTGACTGGTGTTAAACACCGGCCGAGCAAACGTTGCTAGCTAGGTCAGTTGTCAGAGCACATTGCTATTGCTAGCTTGCATACTATTTGTAGAGCAGGAATGACAAGTAAACTATTTCACTGGTAATTTGCTTACCTGGAGACTCAATAAGGTAGGAATAGATGTCCACGGAATGGGGTAATGCACCTGTTTGATGCTGAGAGACTGAATGGACAAGATTTAAGATGGACCAAATGTATCTTTTCTATGTATCTTGCGCGTTCTATGGCAGGCATGGTGGACATATATTGACTTGACATAACATATTTTGGGTAATTTATAAACTAATGTAATTCTAGTGGTTCTCTATTAGTGTTGATTTGTACTGCTATTTTACATGAATGCCTATGGCGAGTGTCGTTTATTGTCCCCCAAAAAGGGGCAGGAACGTGTTGCGAGCCAAAGATCCCGGATGTGCCGTTCTGACGTTTTGTGTGAAATAGGATGATTTGGAGCTTACAAACAACTTGAATTGCTAATGAGAAAAAAACACGCATGGCATAAAAACATACATTATTCATTTTTAATATCATACTTTGAATAATAACTTATTATAACTGATATGTTTTTTCCACATAAAAAGTTCAGTTATCATATTTAAATCCTTGACATTACATCTACACCCTCAAATTTTTTATAGATTCTGGAATTTGTTTCATTTCAGAAGTTTTAGTGGAGAGAATTCACATGACGACATCTAACAGACAATGGTATTGACAGTTAAGTAACGTTAAGGCTAGCTAGCCAGAAGGCTAACATTACCTCAGTTACACAAGTAAACCGCGAAGAATCACAGACACCTGCGTAAATGGGTACGACCTACATAAACAAATGTAGTGGCTTATTTGTGTGCTGAACAAATAATTGTAGTTTTTTAATTTTTCACCACAAATGCTGCCATGTCTAATTCTCAAAACTCTTCAGACGGCTCTTGACCAGAAACATTGATAACAGAAGCAAGAAATTTTTCACAGTCAAAAAGTGGAATGTTCTCTACCTGAATCCAACTGAGCATGCATTTCAATTGCTGGAGATAAGAATCAAGACAAAATACTCAGAAACAAAATCAACTCAAAATGGCTGCAGTACTGGCTTAAGAGGGCATTTACAAGAAAATACCCAGTGTCTGATGAGGTCTTGAGGTCGCAGACAACATGCTGTCATCGAATCCAAAGGATTTGCAACCAAGTACTAAATATAACGTCTGTATCTAATATTCTGGAAATATCTTTTGGTCCCCTAAAACGGGGTGACAATGTTTTTTGTCTACCTAGCGTGTAGTCTGTAATTCCTACACAGTTCATGTTTTATGAATGTAAATGTCCTCAAATTATAGCCAATATAGTCAAATGTTTTTGACTGGTACTGAATAGTTATCAATTCAAGCAATTTATCGCAGTATTGATTTTTGTCTATATCCAGCATGTGGGAATTTATGGAGCAACCCCAGGTGTATAACCCTTAATTGTTCAGCTGGGACGTGACTGTAGATGGACTAGGTGTGCCACTGAAATCTTTGGGAGGTTTTATCACTGATGTTAATGCTCCCATCTGGGCACACAAGGTGCTATCTATACAGCAGGAGGAGGCGGGTAGGCAGTCTGCATATTCGTTGTTGCCCTAGGAGACCGCTGCAGTGCTCAGATGCTTGGGTAGGCTACCCTAGGCCACCACATTCATTGTTCTGCCTCTGAGGCTTAGCAGCACAATTGCAGTATTCTCCTAGTGTGCCGCACCAAGTGAAGGACTGAGAACTTTGGGTTATGAAAATATCCTTGGTTGCTTGATGGAGGGAACGAGGCATGACACCTTGAGGGCCCTAGGCCGTTCAAGGCACGGTGAAGAGCTGACCTGAATCAATTCAGGTCACCTCGAGCTAGACTTTAATCACCCGGAAATCAGGGCTTCCCGAACCAACCTTACAAGGCATGACTAACTTTGTATTCAAGTTGTACATGCGTGTAGGCTTGTCCCCGTCATGTCATACCTTGTTCTGTACTTCAGGACAACAAGCTACACAACCCAAAGTTCACTGCACGTAGGGACTAGATATATGAACAAAATGTTACAGAGGGATACATCTGGTGGATCATGTCGCTCCTAGATCTGACTTGGTGGCACAACACGTGGAATTTCTCATAGACCCATCATTGTCTTTCATGAGCTATAGCATACATTTCTAGCACCAGTGTTGATGATACCTACTTCATTTAATGACCCTACTTTCTGTTCCAAGATGAGTACGCATTGAATACTGAATCGGGGGTACTTTACTCCACTCTTACTCTGGAATCCCTGGCCTTGAGAAACGGGGTTCATCGCTTAATGTCACAGATTGCTCTGGTTTCCTAGGCCTAACTCTGCACCTGATTGGAATAGGGAATTTGAGGGCATTGCTGCATTGTAAAATGTTGTGGCTCTTCCCAGTTGTCCTAGTTGTTCACCCATAACGGCTGTGATACCAGGTGGCTTTGGATACAAGACAAGGTGAGAGAAAGGATCCAGTATTCTATGAACCTGGGGTTAACTGGAAAACTGAAACACCTCTGTTTTGGCATATTGCTAGGTTGAGTGCCAAAACCTTCGGTGAGCTTAATTTCTGATGTTCGATTATTGAGAAATGGCCAGAAAGCTGAACAAGGGATGAAAAGTGGAGAAACTCTCTCACCTGGTTACCATAGAAACATGTATTCTCCTTGCTCCTGTATCGTTTGTGAGCCCTGAGAGACAGTGCTCTGTCTGATCTCACACAGAAGACAGACAGCATGCATTTTTAAAGCTGCTTCACCTCATACATTTACAATCCACAGGTCTCACACTCACTCACACACAATATCACAAAACTTCCCTATCCAAACCAGCACTGAACATAACCTACAATTTGAGCAAAGCCTACTCTTAGTTACCACACGTGTGTGGGCGGACTTTAAATTAGACCAGCCTAAAAAACAAAGGTCAACTCCACCCTCACTATGATTTTTCTAGCCCTCACTATATGGAGCCTACAGCCAGATTCTGTCACAGCACTGAGGGTAAGTGCTATCTACACTTCACCTCAGGAGATTTTCTAACTTTAGGGTTTATACTAGTTCTATTGACAGCTCAAATAGACACAGGTCTCTAAAACTTGCAACCAGTGTGAATTGATGCACTCATTTACTGTAGGGTGATTCCAAGGGAATATCAACCAGAGCAAACCTAAATAAGGTTAATTTCCAAATTAAATGCAAATTTGTACTTTTTAAATAAAGCCTGAACTAAAAAATGCAGACATTAAAGATAATAATGAACATGTTATTTTGTCCATTCAAAAAGGGGAAAGTTTCAAAACAAAATAAATCATATTTTATGACTTTTTAAGAGCCCTCACAGCTCTTAATTATTACTCACAGCTGTCCTCCTGCATTTTTTATGATGTTGAAAACATTTTTAATGACAGATATTTACCATAAAATCTTTAATAATTGTTTATTAGTGATCATAGCAACCATAATGGAGGGTGTTGCATCTGTCATGTTCATTATTTTGTCTGTAAATTTTTAATGTAAATTACAATATTTTACATTTTTTGTTTTCTTGGTGTTCAGCCGAATCTTTTCTTTCAATGGATATCAGTTTTTGACCTAAGATTTACAAACTCACATGCAGACTGCTGAACATTTTTTTTAAATTGAAAAATCCATATTTACTTTATTTCTCCAACATGCCAATATTTAGAAGTCCACTTTCAGGGGTATACTGTTCCTCTAAGAAGTACAACTGACAATAACAATTTGTGGAACACTAATGTAAGGTCCATAATGCTGGAATAGCCCTGCATTCACGAAATGTCATGCCCTTGTGTTACATCTGTGTGTGAGGAAAATCCTCTATATTTTACATACAGCTCTGGAAAAAATTAAGAGACCACTGCACCTTTTTCTTTCCTTTCCAAAAAAGTTGAAAAGGAAAGTTTTGAGTGAGGAACAGAAGCGTTCGATTAGCAGTGGTCTCTTAATTTTAACCCTTCTGTTCCTCACTCAAAACCTTCATTTTCGACTTTTTTGGAAAGGAAAGAAAAAGGTGCAGTGGTCTCTTAATTTTTTCCGGAGCTGCAATTCAAAGCATATCACAGATTTGTCCATAACTGGTGCATATTAATGGTTGACACCAGAGGTTAAGTGAGAGAGCAGAGGTTCATTTAGACTGCCCTGATAATGGTATGACTTCACAACATAGCTGGCTTTGTATTCTTCAACTGGTTCATGTTACTCTGTTAGGTTCTTTCAGGCTTAACAATTGGGCTTATTCATTTTAGCATGCAAACAATAATCTACAAAATCTGGCATGGGACAAATTGAGCAGAACAATTAGGTTTGCATTCACTGATGTGGAACATGAACTATTGTAAAATGTCAATTTTATTGTAGAACTATTAGAGAGATATAATTAATAGAACCAACTATATATATATATATATATATATATATATATATATATATATTATATATAACCTTTATTTCTTATAAAAAAAATCTAAATTGAAACATTGGAAAGGTAAATCCTACTGGTCAGGCACCCAGTTTCAGAATTATGGAACGATTTTCTACACATCCATTTGGGTAACAGTGATGGTTAGTACTAATGTTTTCCCACAAAAACACTATCAATTCTACTCTTATTCTGTGAGGAACCCTTTGTTTGTTTAAATGGATAAAATTGTCCTTATTGTCCTCTGTTGGAGTGGCGTATCCTGGGCCAAATGCAGGTAATAGTGGTGGACCAGTCACAATGGTTTCCGCTCCTCTCTTTACTGTGTAAGGAGACAAGCAACTATGAAAGAGATACATCATGAGACAATCTGTTATAAGTGCAATGGCAACCATGCAGATGACTAAAAAACATAGAAAAGACAATTTTAGAATGCTCCCTTCCTGCCATATTGCGCCATCAGTAGAACATTAAGGTGGTCTTATCTATTGTAGAGAAAGGCCATATCCGTAACCTCAATATATTGAGGAAAAGCTGTAGATGTCAACCTTGACTCAAGCTGATTCCTGATTCTGTTTCCTTTTAAATGCAGGTACAGCAGTAACTAAGATCTCCCAGTTATTCTGGTGTCTTGGGAGACAGTGTCAGGATTCTAAGCCCTTTTCAGTGGTGAGGAACATTTCAGATGTGTATGAATTGGCTACTATGGCCACTCATGTAATAATATGCGGGTCCGTTGTACATTATTTCTCAAAAGAAAGTTGGGCCTACATTGTGGTCATTTTGGCCACAAACTCGTGCAACTTGCATCTACACTAGGGCCTCTTTTTGTTTTCTAGCAGTGAGTTTTCAACCTATCCTAGAAAGGGGGAGGGTAAATGGGTTGAAACACTGAGTTTGATGAGCAACTAGAAAATCCAACCATAAAGAAAATAATAATTCAAATTGTCCAATGGAAGCGTTAGGTTGTTGATGCTCGCCTCTCAGCGGCGATGAAGGGCGGTCCTTTGTGCCTAGGCCCCTCCTAAGGACACTCGGTTAGGTTGCGCACAGGCTGCAGTTTCAGTTTGTTTTATTCACCATTTTGAGTAGCTGAAGGTAAAATTTAAACTAAAATCGCGTTTGGTAGACACATCGTTCCCGTATATTTAGTTTCACGCAGTAGCTCGGGCGTCGGAGTTGGAAGGTCTCGTTGCGCCCTTAGGAGTTGCAGAACGGGACGATTTTGTTTTTATTTTCCTGGATTTCCTTTCCCCTTTCTTACATTCTTATCCTCTACAGTATTTCTGCAAAATGTCAAGACCAGTGAGGTAGGTTTTTCTAATATGTCCTCCGCTTTGGCTGCACGCCGTGCACGCTGCCGTTTCGCAGGCAACATGCTCCTCGCTTCCATGTTGTGCTTTTGGTCACAGTTGCTTTTATTTTATGAAAAATTGATGTAAATGTTTTTTTTCTTGTCGTGCACGCACTTGCTAGCATGAATCCTTGCAATGTGGACTGTTCGCCATGGCTGGGTAGAAATGCCTGTATTGCGCGCGCCTAGGCGAGTGTGCGTGCATCTGGTGCGAATCATACCTAAAGAAACCATACAACTCGAGCATCATTTGGTGCTTTACCAGGATTTTTCTGTCGTATTTAGGTTTTGTTTTATCTGACCGTGGAGTTGTCTGTTATTTTGTGAACCAGAGGGGAGGTAGACTAGACTGGGGAATATGGCTACCCATTCATCCACGGGAGCTTCAGAAAAGCTAATAAAAACCTAGGCTGGAGGTAGACATCGGCTCATAGGGATGTGATCTTATTAACGCGTAGCCTGGCGACGTCTATGCTAGCTCCAAATATCCACAATAAAAACGCAATTGTGCCTTATGTGTAAATGGTCTTATTAATAGAGAACAATGAAATGTGCCAGTAGGTTTTGAGTGAAAACACGGTAAAAGGGAGAGCGGAGGACCTACATTTTCACGGATGGCAGTAAATTACCACTGGAAGAGTGATGTCAGAGGGGGGCGGAGTGGCTTTAGAAGTCACCACACCCCCCCCCCCCCAAGCCTAGCTTTTCACTGCCCGAAAAGACCGAGAGGGTCGCATTTGAGCGAAGAAAATAATGTATTTCGCAAGATAATCACTTACAAATGGACACTTCATACGTTGTAGCATTCTGTGGGAAAGTGTATCACGTGCCCGCTGTATGTAGCAAAAATGATGCCGATATTGTACCCATTGATAGGAAAAAAGTGTGATTCAATGGGCGTCGCTTGTTGCCTGCCACCCCCCGGCCCCTGTTTCTTCCAGGTAGGCGAATGTGTGGGTCTTTCGATATTTTGGATCGTTTGAGCTCATAACAGTCGCTGTTGAAATGGTGGTCAAAGGCCTTGTCTTTAGGCCAATGTGCTGAATGAGGTCTTCATGACATTAACAAGGCCTGCTCTTGTAATCTAACCACTTTAACGGTGTTTATTGCCTTGACCCCCGCGTTCCCGCTTGCTCATTTAACAATGTGATACGGTGTTAGCATAGTTCCTGTTACGGACAATGATTCCACTCACCACGTGTGTGAGAGCAGGGTGGTGGCAACATTTGAGGTTTTTTGATCTGATGTGTTTCATGTGCTTACAAGGACAAGACCAACGTGTTGTGTACCAACTCGGAAGGTGTGTTTTACCATGCTGAATTTTAGGTTTGAATGGCAGGAGCCGGGTTAAAGGAGACATAGTCCCTTTCCCAGTAGAAATTATCAGAAACTGGTAGATTTCCCAAATTTATTAGTAAAAAGCATAACATAAAATGGGAAGGTTAATTCATATGAATTGTCTTAATCTCTGCTCTTCTATCTTTATGATCAATAATAAACTGTTGTTTTCATGTTTTATGTTTTATTTAAACATGATACACATTCTAAATTGTAATCATTTATCATTTTACCCCACTTCTACAAAGTTGCTGTAAATATAAAGTACACATTTGTTGAAACAGCACACGACCTTAATATGCAATGTCGTGTGTTAATTATTTGCAAAAATCAATGCCTCATTGGCTGAAATCAAGCGTTTACAAGTGCATTACAAAAATGTGCAGTAGTTTCAACAAGTTGACTTATCAGTCATTCAGATCTAAACTTTTTATATGGCTAGGTAAGTGCATGGGGTCCATCAGGTCCAAGAGGGTACTGCAACAGTTTCATCAGTAGAATATCCAGGACCTATGCAGTCAGTCCGCAAGCCAATTTAGTCGCTGGATTCAATTCTTATAAAAATGTCAGTGGCAACAGATCGCCATGATGTTACAAAAATAAACATTTTTAAAAAATAGTTTAATTCTGTAAATGTATTCCATCTCAACTCAGCAAATTGTGAATTTCTGACTGGGCCATCATCCCACTAGTGCTGCTTTGGTCGATTGAACGTAAGCTACAAACATACTTGGAGCGCATGTCAAATGAAAACAACTTAGCGCATGTCAAATGAACGCAGCTTAGAAACAAATGTCATTTTTTAAATGCTGTGTCATATCATATGTAAAAACTATAGATTAGAATTTGGATTGTATTTTGAAAAGGCATGTTCTGGCGAAAAAAATTCTATGTTGTTTCTTTGCAAAAATGTATACTCACTCAATGCGCAAAAGGAACTGAACTATTTGTTTCTGGAATGTGGTGTTTAGGGTGGTTTAACCCTTGATTTAACCCTTGATTTACAAATAATTGCAGTATTTTCTTTTGCCCTCAATCTACACACATTATACAATGACAAAGCAAAAATGTGTTTTTCAAAATAAAAATTCTGAACAACTTGAAATATTTAATGTGTATCAGTATTCAGACACTTTACAGGACAATATACATTGGGCACCAATGAATCCTGTGTCCTATGATCAGGATGTCTAGAACATGATTTGGGTCCTACTGTGGCAAATTCAACTACTTGGACATGATTTAGAAAGCACATATCTAAGGTCCCCCACTTTACAGTGCATGTCAAAGGAAAACTAAGCCATTAAGTCAATGTAACTCTCTGTAGACCTTAGACTTGTTGAGGCATTGATCTGTAGAAGGTTATAAAAAATAAGCATGACTGTGTTAGAATCCCAGGAGCACAGTGGGCTCCATCATTGTGAAATGGAAGACATTTGAAACCACAAAGACTTCTTAGAGAACCAAAGCTTCAGAGTTTCTCTGCAGAGATGGGAGGACCTACCAGAAGGACAACCATTTCTACAGCACTGCGTCAATCAGGCCTTTATTGCTGAGTGGCTAGTCAGGAACTACCCATGTCTAAAAGGCTTATGACATGCTCACCTGAAGGAGTCCGAACATGAGGAGAAAGATTCTCTGGTCTGAGGAGACCAAAATCCTACTATTAGGCCTGAATACCAAGTGGTACACCCGGGGAAAGCAGGGTATCGCTGATATTCTCCCTACAGTGAAGATTGCTGTTCACAGATGCCTCCATCCTATCTGACAGAGATTGAGAGAATTTGCAAAGAATGAGGAGCTGCACAAATCGATGTGAGAAGCAGACAGAGGCATACCCAAGAAGACCAAATGCTCTGTTGCCACAAGTTTTTATACAAAGTATGGAAATGAGTGGTCTTAAGTCCATCCCTGTAGCAACTACTGTAGCTAACGACACTGTAGTTGTTAGTGAGCTACTACCGTTGTATTGTTACATTGTTTGCTTTGAAATTCGTTTTTTTTAATAGCCTATCCTGTCTGTAGTATAATGGTATATGTCTACGTTTTGTATATCTATTTGTCCAATGCTATTGGCACAGGAAATTGAGCTTTCTATGTTTAGCCTATAGAAGTTAACCGTTTAACATTTAGCTAGCTTGGCATGTTACCTAACGTTATACAATGTGTGGTTTGGAACTCTTTTTCTATTCTGTCCATTGCATAACTAGAACTGGGCAAGCAAATGATTTTTGCATGCTTGTTCCTGTCGGGCTGGACAGAGATGTTAGAATGCTTACCACTAGTACTAGGTAGCTTACTTGCTACTTATGTAGAGTCTACCTAGAGGAGAAATCTTGCCAAGAGCTTGCTTTTCAGGGCCTTGTGTATTTGTCAATTTCTTGATATAGTTGTCTATATTATTCCATTGACGCACAACTTTAACGCTGCCAATTTGACCGTGCCATGAATTATATGCAGTCTTGTTTTGTGTGAAAGCTACATAAAGGGAATCGCTGCGACCAAGACGATACAATTCTTTCCGGCATGGTCTATCGACTCAATGCTTAGTATGAATGGAGCAGTAATGCAGCAGCTGCTTTTTTGTCGCACTATACATGCCGTGACTTCAAAGACTTGCCGCTGGACGCTCACTGGGGGACTGGGGGGGAACCAATCAGAAAGTTTCACAACCTAGTTTCTTGACATTCCTGAATGCAAGCAGTCAAATCAGCTCTAATTTTGTAGCTGCATGGACAGGCTGTCAATTTTTTTCTATTTGCTTCCTTCCAAAAAGAATAGTTGACACAAATCTGTAGTAATGCATGCTTAATAATTTAAGCCCCAACGTATTTTCAAGTTATTTTGCCAACATGTTAGTCCTGGAGTTGTGCCATTAACATTATACATTTTATATTCATAATGCGTATATTCACTGACTCTAACCAGAATAGAAAGTGGAGTGGGAGGCACTGGTGCACAACTGAGCAAGAGGACAAATACATTAGTGTCTAGTTTGAGAAACAGCTGGCAGTAGTCTCAACGTCTAAAGTCAAGAGGCAACTCCAGGATGCTGGCCTTTTTTTTTTCCAATCTTCTGTCAATTGTCTGTGTCATTTTGCCCATCTTAATCTTTTAGTTTATTGGTCAGTCTGAGATATGGCTTTTTCTTTGCAACTCTGCCTAGAAGGCAAGCATCCTGAACTCGCCTCTTCATTGTTGCTGACACTGGGTTTTGCGGGTATTATTTCATAAAGCTGCCTGTTGAGGACCTGTGAGGCGTCTGTTTCTCTAACCAGAAACTAATGTATTTGTCCTCTTGCTCAATTGTGCACTGAGGCCTCCCACCCCTCTTTTCTGATTAGAGCCAGTTTGCACTGTCCTTTGAAGGGTGTAGTACACAACATTATATGAGATCTTCAGTTCCTTGGCAATTTCTCACTTGGAATAGCCTTCAAGTATAGACTGACTTGTTTATGAAAAAAGTTGTTTCTGGTCATTTTGAGCCTGTAATTGAACCGGCAATTGCTGATGCTTCAGATAGTCAACAGAAGGCCAGTTTTATTCCTGCTTCAACCAGCACAACAGTTTCAGCTGTGCTAATATTATTGCAAAAGGGTTTTCTAATGATCAGCTAGCCTTTTAACATGATAAACTTGGATTAGCAAACACAACGTGCCACTAGAACACAGGACTGATGGTTGCTAATAATGGGCCTCTGTATGCTTATGTAGATATTACATTAAATATCTGCTGTTTCCAGTTACAATACTCATTTGCTACATTAACATTGTCTACACTGTATTCAATTTGATGCTATTTTAATGGGGAAAAATGATTTTCTTTAGAAAACGGACATTTCTAAGTGACCCCAAACTTTTAAATGGTGGTGTACATGAAATTAGTTTGAATAGGAAATACAGCAAACTGAATAGGAAATAGTCATTGACAAGGTTAGAAATAATGATGATTTTTAATTTAAATAATAATTTTGCCCTTCAAACTTGGCTTCAATCAAAGAATCCTCCATTTTGCAGTAGTTACAGCCTTGCAGACCTTTGGCATTCTGGTTCTCAGTTTGTTGAGGTAATCTGAAGAGATTTCAGGCCATGCTTCCTGAAGCACTTCCTACCAGTTAGCTGTTCTACTAGAGACTGCCTGCCTGGGAACCCCTTTACTGGAGACTATCCCTGCCTGTGAGGGACATGCTGCTGATACAACGTTAACTGCTGAATGTCTTTTGAGGTGTGGCAAATAGTGAACTGAGCTGTATGAAACGCTGTTGCACCTGAAGTGAATTGCTTTCTTTTGATTTTCAATTGACTGGAGATATGAAGAGCCATACAGAGCTTGGCCTCATCTGAACAATAACCAGATGTGGCTCATAGTTGTTTGTGTGTTTCACATTAGAGAATAGACACCCAGTAGGCTAGCTTGGTCTTGAATGCTGACCACATGATATCAGTTCAGAATAGCCCACTAAAAAGTGACTAAAATGTGAAAAGAAAATATCCCAATCACCCCCCCCCCCTTTGCTTTTTTAATCATACACAATTGGACATTTCAAATTGATATCGGTATATCTCCTGTTTTGTGTTGATTGGTGATGCAGTGGTTATAAAGTTTGCTGCCTCTACTGTAGCTTAAGCATTAAGTTTAGCTTATAGCTCTATTGTGTTCTGTGTAAGTAGAGGGGTGACTAGGTCAACCAGCATGTATCTTAACTTGTCCTGGAGTGCAGTAGTTCTCAGCTGGTTTTGCCTCAGGGCCCAAATTGAACCCGGTCGTTCCAGTCAATATTCCTAATTTTGGGCTTGCGATTAAGAGTAAACAATTTTCCATATCCCTTGAATTTACACCAGCATGTTTGAGTTGTACTATGCAGAATTGTTCATTTCAGTTGAGGGAAAGTTGAGAGATAGGTGTGCACAGAACACAATTCTTCATACTTGCAAAAATCTGAGGGGGGCTCGATCGAAAATGTGGCGCATGCAGCTTCAAAGTGTCTTCTCGAGCTATCAATATCTGCAATTTTACACAACAAAAGAATGTAGCATCTTGCGTCTTTGATATCTCGGAAAATGTATCCTTATGTAAACAAGACCATTGTTCCCAAGATTGTTGCTGAAATGCTGTCTGAAAAACAATGTTATGCTATTTTCACAGCAAATGCAGCACTTATTGAACAAGGGAACCACATTCCCATATTTCTTGTCATAGAAATCAATATTTCTCAAATTTCGACTTTCTTTTGTTAGCATTGTTTTGTTCCTCTGCAGAAGTCCTGATCCTTCCAAATAAAATAGTCTCTGATTTACTGTTTTTATTAACTTCACAGGAACAAGAAGGTGGTGAATTACTCGCAATTCCAAGAGTCTGATGATGCAGGTGAGGGATAGCGTGTGTGGATTTGTGTGGGTGGATGCAACTGCAACCTCTCATCCCATAGATCAGCTTTTACTGTAACCCCCCTTTCCTTCTCCTAGATGAGGAGTATGGGGGGAACTCAGACAAGCCGAAGAAGCCCCGTGCAGCTCCTCGTGAGGTGAAGCGTAAGCGGTCAAAGAACTCACAGGAGGACAGGTGAGCCCAGAGAACAGCAGCACAAGGCCAAATATAATCTTCATTCACACTTCAGTGAACATTTCCCATTGGCATTGTGTGTAATTTTAGAAATTTGAGTTTAGGGCAATTAACCCAAGTTCTCAACTAGTGTCTTTGTTTAAAAAAAAAAAAAAACCTTGTAATGTTGACCGTCTGTACCGGACTCCTGTGGTTCTTGTTGCCAAGTAGATGTGTTTTTTTTTCAGTGAGGATTCTGATGAAAAACTCTCCAAATCCAAAAATGATTCAGCAGGTAAGCAATTATGATGTTCAAATGATTATGTTCGTCATAACTGTTTTGAGCGATGCTCTTCAGCATGATACCTAATTAATGTAATGCATAATTCATTAGGCTACTTATTCAAAAATGTCTGCTTATTCAGAATCAAAAAGCAGTGCGTCTTAACCAGTCATTAGCATTGGCATGGAAACTGGTGCAGCTATCTAGAATAGTGATAATGCACTTTCATTTTCCAGAAACAGATTAGACCCATGTTTATATTGTTTAAAAAAACAATTATATTTAACCCTTAATTTAACCAGTTGGTTGAAAACCAGTTCTCATTTTCAATTATCAGATCAGCAGCAGCAGCTTGTATGTTTTTACTTTATCAAGGACTAAGGTATCAAGTTTAAGGATCTTTTACAACTAATTTCACATAGAAACTAATTCCAGTGAATGGCTGCAGCAAACTGAATTGAGTGATAATATATGAAATGCAGTTTAGCAGTTTGCTTACAGATGTATCTTTACGTATGTAATAATAGGATCGTTTTCTACTCTCTGAAGGAACTGCATTTTTTTATAGACAGTGTTGTCCAAAGATGTTATTTATATTCTTGGGAATAATACTTCTAATATTTGGTGAGGATGAAATGAGCAGTGCACTCCAAAGTATTAACATATGGCGCAGAATGCAGAAATTACATTCTTTCCATCAGATCCAACGTTAGTTATTGTCCGAACTCACTGCTAGTGCACGCGAGCCGCGAATGCTGAACTACTTCTAAAGATGTCTGTTTTAAGCTAGCGAGTTATTGAGCACTGTGATAATATGTTGCACATGCACAACATCATGGTTATTAAGTTATTTTTTTATTTTTTTAGCTTCCAGGTTGCCCATGCTTTATTCAAACAATATTTAATAACACCAAACCCAACTGCACCATGGATGTCACAGTGACCACAGGTTATGATACGAGTCAGCTAGCACATCACTACTAGACAGACAGACTCGTTGGAGATCTTGGTTTCTGGCAGGGTGCTCCCGTGCCTGCAGTGTGAGAGCATTTTTGAGTGGAATATGAGCCTCGGCACACAACGTGTAGTTAATGTAGTTTCAATGGAAGGGTGTTTCCACATTTTAGAGCATGGCTCTGACTCCACCAGGGCTGTGGGGTTGACTGACAAAAGGGCCAATTGGAGAAAGTATGAAAATGAATCTTCAACTACTTTAAATGGCTCTAGAGAAGAGCACATGCTAAATTACTGGAAATACTTTCAGAACATTTTACTACTTCCCCAATTTGTTGTATTATAGACTTAAAGATGGTGTATGGTGTTTCTTGCCACTAGGTGTAAAAGTTGCGCTGTCGGGTGAAAAAGAGTATGCAGTTATGGAACCATCTAATGTATTAGCAAATTGGTGCTTTCAAACTTCAATCAGTGTCTTTATTGTAGAGTGGCTACACCGAAGTCACTACTGAGTCAAAGGCATATGGCGTGCGGCTTGAAGGATTCAGATCATACGGAAAAAGATTATCTTAGGATTGAATGCAGAGACCTATGTCTGTCAAAGACAAGGTACTGCTCATCACCTGGCTATTACCAAATCTCCAAAAGTCTGATGGTGGGAGCATCATGCTGTGTGGATGCTTCTCAGCAACAGGGACTGGGAGAAAGAGCAGCTCTTTGTTGTATTTGCTGACTGTTCTGCTGGTCATTTAAAAAAACAAAACATTTACATTAAATTACATTAAAACATTACCCAGAAGCTATCCAGACACTGATCTGAGCCATCTGATTGGCGGGCAGTGGGCCTGTAGGTGCACAAGGTGTCTCCTCGTTTGAGGACTCTGCCCTGGGCATAGTGGTGAGGGGAATGGGCTAGCTTATGGCTAATGGTAAACGTTTCTCATGTTGGTTTGTAGATGACTTTGGTAGTGATGAAGACAATGACTTTGGAGAGGAGGACGACGAGGATGGAGGCAGCGACTATGAAGCTAAACGAGGGAAAAAAGGAAAGACGGCCAAGGTGGCGAAGCCCGCCAAGAGGACGCCTAAGAGAAAACGACCTGCTGGTAGGAGTCATACACTTAGGTTTGGAGGTGTTCCAATTGTAGTAGCTGAGCTGTAACCTGTCTGCCTGTGTGTAGATGACAGTGATGAGGAAGTGAGTCGTAAGGTGCGTACAGTGCGCCAGGCTGCCACCAAGGCCGTTTCCAAACAGAGAGAGATTCTGCTGGGTGATGGAGGTAGTGAAGATGAGGAACGTGAGGACCAGGAGGAGGCCCTCCCAGATCGTAAGTCAGCCGCTGAAAACTGTACCCGGAGTATAACGTCAGTCAACTGAAATATAGGCCTACTTCCACCAACCACCTAAATATAAACTGTTATCCATGCAGCGCTAAGCAGGACTACATAGACCATAGACCACTGATTGTAAGGGAACTAGAGTGCTTCAAAACTAAATTAAGTATATGCAATTCCATTCAACGCTAACCAAGCCATATATGAAAACTCAAACTTGACGATTCAAATGTGCAATTACCCCTCCTGAACCTCCTCTAGCTGATGAGTCAGGCAGCGATGAAGACTTCATGGTTGAGGATGATGATGATAGTGACTACGGCCGCTCCAAGAGCAAGAGGAGCAGCAAGAAGGTCATCAGACGGAGCCGGCCAGAGAGGAAGGAGAAGAAATCTCCCAAACCACGACTAAAGGCCACAGGTATTACCCAACCAACAAAACATCAGTGTATATGGATGGTTTAGAGGTCTATGTATCAACTTGGTACTTCCCAGTATCATAACAATATTGAGTTGGTGTGTATCCCTCACTAGGGTTGGGTATCAAGAACCGTGTTGGGTTTTAAATTTCCAAGAACCATGCATTCGAAAAGACATGTGCATTTCAATTCTGCTTCAGGCAGACCTAATGTCACGTAATTTCACGAAGTACGGCAATAAAACAAGCACATGAGAACTGGGAAGAGACACGTATGTTTACATCCTGGACTGACATCCATGGCTGACCACAGCAAATGCTCAAATGTTTGGCTTAGCTTCACAAAAATGTTAATGAATATGTAAGACCTGCAGTAAAAATATTTCATGTAAGGGAGGAAGCACTTGCAGTATGATGTAGCATTTACTTCAACGCAGCGAGAATTTGAAGGAATGTTCGGTCTCACACTCGGGTACACAAAACACAGTAGGGCTGTCAATTTTCTATAGTACTATTTGAATTTCATCTCTTATTATTTTTAATATTTCAGTTTAATTCAAATATTTATCCTCAAATTTAGCACATCAACTTATTGTCACTTAGACATCAATAGCAACCACAGTGAGCTAGCCAACATTGAGGGTACTGACTGGTGGCAAGCTAATTTGGCTAGCTAGCTAACGTGAGCATACTATACTAACGTGCATGGACCAAGCTAGCTAGTTTACTGTAATATATATCATAATTATTATATATAACCTGCCAACTGGTCTGTGGGTAAATTAACCTGCCAACTGGTCTGTGGGCAAGCTACCCAGCTTGCTTGTAATTTCTTTCTTTAAAACTAGAAAGTCTGCTTATCGCAGTAGTGATCATTCCTTATAAGAGAGAATATTATTTTTTTATAAATGAAAGGAAAAATAAACCGTCCTGAATCCTGTCACTGTTGACAGTTGACTGATTTATAGCCTAAATGTGCAAAGAATAAAAGTAAGGCAAATTTTCTTGAAATGTGTTCTTCTCTCCCAAAAATGTTTGAATCGGAACTGGGATTCGATAAGAACCAGATTTCATGAGTGGAATCAATGTATTTACTCAAATACCCAACCCTATCCCTCACACGGTCGTTATGCGTTGGCGTGTATCTCTCACACACCGGTCATATTGAGTTGGCGTGTATCCCTGACATTTTGTCTCCTCCCTAGTGACCCCCAGCCCAATGAAAGGAAAGGGTAAAGGTCGCCCCAGCGCCGCAAAGGCCCAAGAGAAGAGCTCGCCGAAAGAGGAGGAAGAGGAGGAACCAGAAAGCCCTCTGGAAGAGGAAGAAGAGGAGGTGGTGAAGAAGGACTCCTCCCTGACTCCCAAGAAAACAAAGGAGGCACCCGGGGTAGAGAAGAAGGAAAAGGAAGAGGAGGAAGAGGAGGAGGAAGAGGAAGAGGAGGATGGATCAGAAGAGGATGCACCCTCTGGCGAAGACTAGACAACTACCCACAGAAGTCCCCCCCCCACTATCTCCTTACCTTCTCACAGTTTGGTTTTGGTTTAGAGGGTTTTCTTTTGGTTTCTGTGGTGGCCTGGCTCAATGGTTTGAACCTCATGTGGTTTTGTTTAGTGTTTGTTTTTGTCCTCCCTCCCCAGGCTTTCCCTGATGTCTGACGAGGACATAGTGTCTGTGTGCATCAGAACCTGTATGCTATCTGAGGAGGGATGGAAGGAAAGAACAAGTGAGATTTGACTCTGTGTGAACATGTCCATTCCTCCATCCCTGTTCCTGCTTCTCAACTACGCTTCCGCTGGCTCACCTTTCCTCTCCTTTTTCATCTCTTCAGTGACTGCATTAGTATTTCCTACATAAGTTTGTGTGGATCTCAGAATTGTTTCTTTAGGCGTTGTTTGTTTGCCTTTGGGAGCTCCGTGCTAGTGGACATCCATCCTCAACAGTCGCTTTGAGTGTAGTCGCTAGTTCTCTCCTACAGGCTGGTAGCTGTGTGTACAAGTGAGCCTTCTATTTAAAAAGAAAATCGAAACAAAAAAAATGTTCTACAGCTTTCCTTTCTCTGCCGAGTTCTACATTCCCCCTCCCCTCTCAAGTAATCACTGGTCTAACAGTACTGAAGTAAAAGCTTTGTAGTGTAACACTGGCTTTCGTCTATCCAGTAGTGTTAGATCAGTTATTGCTACCTGAGCTCTGGGTTTGTTAAGCCAGTCTGGGTTAGTGTCTCCCTCTGTTGTGGTTTCTCAGTGGACTGACGTTGTCCAATCAAAGCACTGCTTATTCACTGCAACACTAGCCATTGGTCCAGTCACAGCGAGCCACACTGTAGACTCCTGAGGGAGGATATGATGTCAGTGTGTTAACGCTTGGTTTTATTTCCCTGTTGTATTTAGATTGTCCTCACAGAGGTCCTGGACTCACTAACCCCATAGTGCTGTGCAGAACGACACCTCTTTTTAAACTTTCTCAAACACATTTTAAAAGGATGATTTTACGCTTTAATGTGAAATTATCCCCCCCCATACGGCCATACCTCTGAATAGGTGGACACGCCTCCTTTGGAGGTCTGGAGAAGTTTATATATGCCAAAACTATATGAAAGGTCCATTGGCTGTCAGCAGCTACATTTTTATTGGATGTTATGTTTCAAGAACCCTCCCCAAAATTGTGATTGAAGAAGTGCTGCATGTTGAGCTCTGCCATAGTAAGGCTTTTGATTGGTTTGATAGGTTGCAAGTCTTCACTGATGTACACCAGGCCTTCATCCCCTTTTTGCTATTTCAGGCAGAGATTTCACCAGGCTTATTGTTTAAGCAAGCTTTGTTCTCAACTAGGCTATATTCCCTCCTGTTCAATGAGGTTATGCCCTGGTTCAGTGTCAAGGACCATCAGTTTAACACATACAGGAAACTTGTATTTTGTTATTGACTGTGTTGCGGTTCAGTGTTGTGCTCTATGGACCAGAGTTAAACATTACTGCTTTGGAGTAGCAGTGTGGTATTTGCTTTAGAGTGTGCTCTGAGCTTCTGCCATGAGCTGCATACGGTTAATCTGGTCATGGAAGCCAGTTCTAGGTCAGCCCTAACAGTTGTTTCTAAGCGTTTGATGTGTGCTGTTAATACCATAGTGTGTGTGCAATGGAGGGTTTAAAGTTTTCTGACCCTAGACCCTCTAGTACCTATGGTTTGTGTTTAAGAAAAGTTGGACCTTTGGATGGCTCTGTGCTGAGCATGACACTACCTTGGCGTGGCCAGAGCTTTATTACTCAACCCTTTGTGCCAGGCATCCTCAATCTTTTTTTTTTTTTTTTAATTGAAACCAAGTTGTTTTTGTTTTTTTTCTTGTCCCAAAATTGAATGTTTTTGTTGGTTTGTTTTAATTCTCTATTCAGATTTTTTTGTAATGTTTGTTTTTTAAGAAAAGAAATAAAATGTATCTTGATTTTAAAAAGAAAAATCGACCCTATCCATCTGTTTTTCTGCTGTTTGGACAGACCAAGGAGAGCAGACCCTGCTATTCCTCATTTTTATTCTCTCTCGCTCTCTCTCTCTTCCCCTCAGACAGAAGTTGTAAGGGTGTTCATGTTACACCCTAAATGCATATAATATTCTGCTCTATAGCTCTCCTTCACAACCAAGAAACACGCACTGTATTTTCCCTACTCTGCAAATGGGAGTATACAAGGGCAGAAGGGAGAGAGATCCTGAAATGAGTGCAATAGTGGGATTTAGTGTGACTTGCCTGGGTTGAAAAATACTTTTAACCGAACCAATGGTTTCAAGCATTCATGGTCTAAGTGGGCTCATTATTGTTTTCACTGAGAATTAAAGCTACTAGTTATGAAGACTAGTTTGGATAAATAGTTTTGGATCTGTTTCTTATTGCCTTATTTCCATGTTCCTGCTGAACCAGATGAGCGCTGGTATTGTGTTAGACAGGGGCACAGGAAGTTGCCTGACAACTCATCCTGATTTTAATTTGGCTACTCTAATGTTGCTACATTTGACCTGAGCGATATGGATGGGTAGCCAGACAAGATGTGATGGAACATTTAGGGTGATTAGTTTGAGTACTAAACTGATAATTAGACTTCTACCCCTTAGGCACGTTTTTTTTTCCACCAAGTTTCTTCCCAGCCTACAGGATTGTTTGGGGCTTTAGGGGGCAGGAATGGAATTCAGCAAATGCCCAACTGAAGCCATATCTGACAGAAAAAAGGATGAGGAAGGGACTCTGTCATCAAAGAAAATAAAATAGAAGACAACTGACCAAGATCAAAGCTATCTATTCTGCGGAGGTGTGTGTTCCTGTTTTATTCTCTTAAAATCGTAACAAAAGGAAAATCATGCCAAGGACATTTGGCTGGTCCTCACTTCTAAAAGTAGTTATCAGACTTGGGGTTACGTTTAGGCATCACAATGTTTTGGAGCTAATGTTAGGTTAAGTTCAGGCATAAAGGCTAGGTAAGGCCAGGTTAATATTTTTAATCGTGCTAAATTGCTGGTCCTGGCATGTGCGTGTGTAGTATATGTACGCTATATTTTAGCCGATTTGTCAGGATCATGATGTTTACAACACCAAATTGTTGAAAACCCCAAGACTGCAAATGCGTGTTTTAGAGGCGTTCTGCAGACCCAAAGTGAACCTTGGTTCTGGTAAACTCTCACCTTTCCTGACTGCAGTTGAGAACTGGTTGTATGCCTGGTTTCAAACTGACATCCAGTCCCTTTCACCCCAAGAACGTCTGATGATCTTTAGTGTTAGCAATGTAGTGTTAGCAATGTTGTTTTATGACAAAAGCCAACGCTAATGAACCACATTGCTTATATCGTTTCAGTCCTATGCTTTATGCAGAAAATGGGTTTAGCTTGGGTTAGGAGTACATTTTCATTAGTTATTTTAATATAGGGCTTCTATCATGATCCTGCATGGCGCTGAATGCTTGTATGGGGTTTCTGTGTCCAAGGCAGCAGGGGCTTCCATAGAATATTCTTGACATAGGGCTGAGGTCCATACTGCAGGGCTTATTTTATGCGAGATAACTGAATGACTCATGTCACTGGTTGGCTAGAAAGCCCCCTTTCCTGGTGTGACCAGTTCTGAATCACTCCCTTATTTGGGGAAGAATAAAAAGCAGCAGAGCTGCGGACCTCCATGCCCAGTTTTACATGAAGACATGACCATGATACACAACTCTCTTTCACATTCTTCAATATCCCAGCATTTGTATTGCTTTTAATTTGGTTTTTCTATGTATCTTAAATTGTACTAGCAATGTAAATGTAAGCAAAATTGTGATTCTTACAGGTGATTGCGCCAAGAAGCTTTTGTCAATGGTGTGGAAAGGGAACGCTGAACTGTTGAAATATTTGCATGTTGTTGAAAAGTAAGCAGTGATGATGATGGTAATGATGATGACGACAGTATTGTGGTCTTAAGTATTAATGACAACGATGATGTTGATGATGTTTTGGTTTCCCAGCTTCTAATAAAGGCAAACTACTTTTTATATGTTTTTTACTAGTCTTCTGATATTTCATGTGGATGGTGTAGGGATCATTCCAAGGACCTTTTTCTCTGAGTGCAAACTGTGCACTAATCACTGTTAGCCACACAGTGGCACTCTTTGCTATGCAATCCTCTAGTGTATCACATAATAAATTAGTCTAATGGCCTCACCTGCAGTACGCAATACCATCCTCTATTTCCGGCCGATTGGTATATACCTTAGACTTTAATCAATATTTGCGCATGATAGAACAACATGGTAGAACAACCATAAAGCAATAACCACAAAACATCTGAACATTGATCAATTTTTCCCTTGTATTGAGTTTGACAGGTTTTTATCAAACCTTATGTGCCCATGTGTATTATAGTAGAAAGGCTAACAGGGAAGAATCTCCCACTGCACAATGAGCCTGCACAGAATGAAGTCATAGTCCAGAAGGGGTTCAGCAGGTACATTCAGTTGGCCAAAGTTTACAGGGGAAAAATACATTTATAGTTCAACTATTCGTAGATGTGGTATTCAGTTTGTTACCATGTATGGGATCCTGCCAAATTGGTTCCACACACAAGCACAATATTTATTGGTAAAATCTATATATTATATATAGAGATATAATGATATAGGATTGAATGTCTTAGATCACTTTGGTGTGTAATTCCTACAACCATGTTAGCAAAAAAGTTGGGACGTTGCGTATAATGCAAATAAAAACAGGATGCAATGATGTGGAAATCATTTATTCCTATATTTAATTGAAAATAATACAAAGCCAACATATAAAATGTTGAAACTGAGAAATGTTTTTGTTTTTGGAAAAATACATGGCCATTGTGTATTTGATGCCAGCAACACGTTTCAAAAAAGTTGAGATGGGCATGTTAGCCACTGTTTTGCATGACATCTTTTAACAACACACTGTAACCGTTTGGGAACTGAATGTAGTTTTGAAAGTGAAATGTATTCCCATTCTTGCTTGATATAGGATTTGGTTTACATTTTACGTAGTGGGCCTAGGCATAATTGTCATAAAACATTGGGCTGGTTTTGCAGACAAAAAATTAAGCTCTGGAAAAATTAAGAGACCACTGCAAAATTATCAGTTCCTCTGGTTTTACTATTCATAGGTGTGTGTTTGAGTAAAATGAATAGTTTTGTTTTATTCTATAAACTACTGACAACATTACTCCCAAATTCCAAATAAAAATATTGTCATTTAGAGGATTTATTTGTAGAAAATAACAACTGGTCAATATAACCAAAAAAGATGCATTGTTTTCAGACCTCAAAAAATGCAAAGAAAACAAATTCATATTCATTTTTCAACAATAAAATACTAATGTTTTAATCAACAATAAAAAACTAATGTTTAAATCAAGATTTGGTGGAATAACCCTGATTGTTAATCACAGCTTTCATGCGTCTTGGCATGCTCTCCACCAGTCTGTCACATTGCTTTTGGATGACTTTATGCCACTCCTGGCACAAAAATTAAAGTAGCTCGGCTTTGTTTGATGGCTTGTGACCATCCATCTTCCTCTTGATCAAATTCCAGAGGTTTTCAATGGGATTCAGGTCTGGAGATTGGGCTGGCCGTGACAGGGTCTTGATCTGGTGCTCCTCTATCCACACCTTAATTGACCTGGCTGTGTGGCATGGAGCATTGTCCTGCTGGAAAAAACAATTCTCAGAGTTGGGGAACATTGTCAGAGCAGAAGGAAGCAGGTGTTCTTCCAGGATAACCTTGTACTTGGCTTGATTCATGTGTCCTTCACAAAGACAAATCTGCCCAATGCCAGCCTTGCTGAAGCATCCCAAGATTATCACCGATCCTCCAGCAAATTGCACAGTGGGTGCAAGACACTGGCTTGTAGGCCTCTCCAGGTCTCCGTCTAACCATTAGACGACCAGGTGGCAGGGGTGAGTTCATTTTTTTCTTTGTTACCATGTATTGTTTTATGATTGTGCCATTCTGTTATAACCTACAGTTGAATATGAATCCCATAAAAAATAAAAGAAATGTGTTTTGCCTGCTCACTCATGTTTTCTTTAGAAACAGTACATACAGATCCAGAAAAAATTAAGAGACCACTGCACCTTTTTCTTTTCTTTCCAAAAAAGTTGAAAAGGAATGTTTTGAGTGAGGAACAGAAGCGTTCAATTTGCAGTGGTCTCTTAATTTTAACCATTCTGTTCCTCATTCAAAACCTTCCTTTTCAACTTTTTTGGAAAGGAAAGAAAAAGGTGCAGTGGTCTCTTAATTTTTTCTGGAACTGTATATTACCAATTCTCCAAGGGTGTGCAAACTTTTGAGCACAACTGTACATATTTTAATGAGAGCTTTCTATTGAAAATATACTAACGTGTAAAAATGCTGATTGAATTATATATTTACTAATCACGTTTGGACCGCAACAGTTTTATCAGGATCAAGACAGAAAATAAATATGTTCATTGTATTGATTAGTGCCTTTCTTCTTGCTAAACAAACCATGCCTGTGGGAATTAGCTATTTAGTAGAATAAACAGACTTTGCTTGTGTGTATGCGTGCACAAGCATCCATACATGTGTGTGTGTCTTTGATTGACCTCAGGTGTCGTTTGCCTTTATTCTCTTTAACACTCACTGAAACTTTCCTACTCCGCACATTTAATTGCTGGCACATTTACAATTTCCTCAGTTTTTCTACTTTAAAATGCTTGTTTCAGCTTGAGTGATTTCCCCTTTTATGTGACCCTGCTAATCCTGATGATATTCTCCTGAATAAAACATTATTCATGTTTATATGGACTAGGTAACCACTGTTCGGAGCTGTGTTTCTTTGGTAACATGGTAACTATTCAGTTCTCTCTCATTGATTTATTAAAGCAGTGACCTCTGACTAACTGTCCTGGTGGTTTATGTTACCTACCTGTTGTTGTTACTCTCCCCCGGCAGGTGTGGAACCAGGATGTGATGTTCAGCTTTATGGCAGTCTCAGTAAAAAGCCACACCTGCCATATATTGGGTAGTTACTGTATGACAACAGCTTTAACTCTCTGCTGGGACAACGTCAGGTCTTAAGACAGGGTCAGACAGAGTTTGTCTCTATTTTTTCAGAAGTGGTCAAACAATTAATAGAGTTGTGATTTGTTGAGTCAATTGTTTTGGGCAAGAAACCAGACTAGGCTTAGAAACCATAGTCCTAAAAGGAATGTCCTCAGGAGTTTGTGCAAAGGGAGGTGGTTCGTCCAATATCCATGGTGACCGCTGTTTTTAGGCCACACCTGTGCTGATATTCCAGTAATCAGCCTGAGCCTGGACCTTCTGACTACTCCCACCTCACCTGATGACAGGTGCATTATCTTTACATAGATGCCACAAAGGTGTGCTATCTACATTTGCATCTGTGTTTTAGTAATTTAGCAGACGCTTAGCAGACGCTCTTATCCAGGGTGACTTGTGGTTAGTGCGTAAATTTTTAGAAAGCTAGGTGGAAAGTGGCAGAACAAAGAACCCGGTGTGGGATGTAGGGTTTGAGCATTATCTGAAGGTAGGGAAGGAAAGGTCTTGTTGGCAAGCACGATGGCCTTGCAGCAGGTGCAAGCTTTTACCTGGAAGTATTCACAGCGGAGTGAGCAGAGGAGCAGGGTGACATGGGAAGGTAACACCGGACGGGCCAGACTAGCTTGGAATATGGGTTGATTTCTGCGGACACATAGCATTGAATTGCTTATTGGTAAGGATACACACATGCATAGACACACAAACACACAGTCACACACGCACAAACGTCCTCACAATGTTGATGGCCCTGGGCCCATCATGAGGTGACACACAGACAAAGCTATACAACAGTCCCAGCAAAACATTTCAAGGTTGGACTGTTTGGTTTTCGGATTGACTCCATAACCTTTAAAACCTTTCCTTGAAAAGGTGCCTAACTTATAAATCAGGAGGTGAAAAATCAGAAAGTGAGTGTAAGTGGGTGTGACCAGAGGTACCAAAACACATTGTTTTATATGTGTTTCTATATATATATATATATATATATATATATATATATATATGTATATATATACAGCTCTGGAAGGTTTTGAATGAGGAACAGACGCGTTCAATTTGCAGTGGTCTCTTAATTTTAACCCTTCTGTTCCTCACTCAAAACCTTCCTTTTCGACTTTTCTGGAAAGGAAAGAAAAAGGTGCAGTGGTCTCTTATTTTTTTCCGGAGCTGTATAATAAAGCAATGCATGCATATCATCACCTTTGATCACCAACATTGAAGTTGTACTCAGTGTTTAAGCTGAGAATGTGACCTTTTATAAAAGCTTTTCATAAGATTCTAAATAATTTTACATGATTGATGAAAACAGAATATTTTCAATACTGTACAAACTATCAAAATGACAGATTACTTTTCACTGAGTTTCTGATATTAATTTAAAAAAATGTATTGAATCAATCACAAATCTACATATGTACAGAACATTAGGAAGAACATAAAATATAGTCAAAGCTTTGCAGTTAAACTCCTATAAAATGTTTTGTTGTAATACCCAGTAAGATACATATTTTGGTAGCCTACAGACATTAGTATCTTTACTTTTTAACCTGTGCCATTGTTTTCCACATTGTTTTTCCACCATTGTGACAGCTTTGACAGCTTGCAGCTCACAACCAGAGGTATTATGCGTTCCCAACTATAAGCTAAGTCTTATGACTGGGATACACACAATTCATATCTAGTTTATTTCATGACAAGTTACCATTTTTCTTCTGTGGCAAAACTTGAAACACCTGTATTCTAAACTATTTCAGCAATAGGTCTAATTCTATAGGAAGGAGTCAGGTATAATTATATAACTCTGGCATATTTACTTCAATTTATCAGGACTTCTTCCAGCTCCCTTCTATGATTCTGTATAAAGGGTTTCTGTAGATGCTCTGCATAGTATCTACTGACTATGAGTACCATCTTAACTTTATCCTCTAACCTTACACCTTACCCAAAACCTTATTGTAAAAGAAACCCTAACTTTAGCAAGCAGTTGTTTATTAACAAATAGTTTGTTGAACGTTTTTTGGTTGTATCACCATCTGTATAATATCTACAAATGGAAATTGGAACTCTCAGAATGTGTAAATTATTTTGATGGAGAGCTGCAAGCTCATGTTATTCACAACTGAGAAAGAGAGATTATTTGGTTTCTGGGAGAAGTGCACACACATCTGTTTCTCTCACCACAGCAATGGCTATGCATTGGTCTGAAGCCTACAATGTTGCACAAAACATAAGCTTAACCTGAAAAGCCTACCATGTGCGGGTTAAAAAAATAACTGTTGAAGAACACTCAAATGAACTCAACTAGTTTTTATTACATTTGTTTACACAGCAAACAGTGAACATTCTTTTTCCTGCCAAGTGAGGTACCGGATTTTGGCAGACTTGTTCCGGAATGAAGCTAAGAAGTGCCTGATCCTGTTTTGACAAAATCTTACTCAAATAAAGCACTGCACAAGTGTAAATATTCAAAATGATGTAACAGTTAAAAAAGCCGTACTTAATGTTAAACATAAATGAAGAATTTCAGGCTATAATAATAATTTATTAATTTAATCATTAACATAACGCAGAAAATATATATTGTAGCAGATTTACTGTAGACATCTTTATCAACTTTTTCAAGGCGCAGTACACAAATTATGAAATAAAATTAATTTAAGTATTGGGTTACCCTTTATTTGAATGGTCAAAATTACCATATGTAGATGCTCTAAAGATATTCATATTATCAACCACTGGCGTAGTGTGGTGACGCCGGGCTCAGGTGCAAGCTGTCCTTACAGCCCCCCCCCACCCACCAGGGACGAAAAATTACAATGCGGTATATATGCATGTGAAGCCAATCCTGCGGTATATTTTCTTCACAGCCAACATCTGACTGTGATAACCACATAGAAAAACACAACATAAAATAAAAATACAAACAAATATTTATGATCGAGGCCAAGCACAGGCTCCCCACCCACCGCGGGCCCTTGTGCAGTCGCACCCCCTGCACCCCCAATAGCTACGCCAGTGCTATCAACAAAAAAAACGACCAAAAACAAAATACATGTTTGCTAAGTTTAAGGTTAGGATTAGGGATAGAATAAGTGTTAGTGTAAAGGTTAAGGTTAGGGATAGGACTGGGTAAAGGTTAGGGTTAGTTGTAATTGAAAGTTAATTGAAATGTTCTCGATAGTCTACAGACTAAAGTAATTACAAATTGTCTATCCAAATAAAGTATTGTATCAGGGTTAAATTGCATTGTGTGTGAGGACAGCTGCCAGCCTGAGTGAAAGAGGACACGCCTCAGAGTACACATTGTATTCAAGGCTGGCTGGGCTGACGTCAACTAGGTCTGTGTTCTATAACTGAGAATCAACCAATTTATATCTCGCTGTTTACTGGGAAAATTTACCGATAGCTGATTCATTCTAGTATCACACTAGTCCAAGAATGTACTCTTACTGAAACCTTAAAGGGTAGCATGAGATTTTCTACAACAAATTAACAATGTAGTGTAGTGAAAGGCTAGGTCTCCCAGTCTTGTATCTGGTTACCAATCACTTGAGAATCAATTGAGCTGACTACCATTACTGTAGCTAGCTTGAAATGGCTAATGTTAGCCACTAGCCATAAACTTTGCTGTTGTGTGATCACCTTCACACATGGAGCCTTCGTGTCTGTATTAAAGGAATTTATCTACTTGTATACTTTGTAAATATCAGTATACCCCTACACTCAACAAGAAGTATTTAGGCAACTGGACAAGGGGAAGTAAAATCTGGACTAGTCAAAGTTGGGTAATTTTAGCACACTGCAAACATGAATTTTTGAATGAAGGAAAATTTATTATTTCCTCTGTGCCCAAAACACTTGTGTATGAAAAACCCTGGAGGGCGGCCATTTCTGACAGCCTGATCATACCAAACTCAAAGTCACTTAAGTATCTTGTTTTGCAAATTGTAAGGGTCACTAACTGAATGCCTGTTTTAGCAAGACATTGTGCATGACTTGACTTCTGTGCAGTCTTATACGCTGGCCACAAAGTGTCAGTGGCAAACCTTTTGAACAAAAGAGGGTCTCTTGCATTTGTACATAAATAAGGAGACAGAGGGCACAGTATAAAAACCCAGTGTCTATAAAAATGTGAAACTGGAAAAGAAATTCTACAATAAAAATGGACGGAATGAAACGGAACTCTATTTTTCCAAATATGAGGGTTACATTGTTTTCTATGAAATATTAACCTACTTTATGTAATGCCCCTGTAGTGTGAGGATAATTAGACTCTGTTTAAAGTCATTAGCCCCAGTTCTACCTCTGGTCATCAATATGCCTGTGGCGTTTATAGAATGTTAGTGACCATGGCAACGATGTGACAGAGTGCAATCTATGAATACAGTTTTAACAAACAATCTGGTGGATGTATGTCAATATTGTCAAATTTGTTTCTTAACACCCACACAATCAGACTAAGCATATCAAAGGACAAAGGAGGCACAGGAATAGAAATTATAAATGATTAATGCATTATTAATAAATAAACTCAATGATTTAGTAAGTACAGTGATAATTTCAATTACAAAGATTGGATGGGGGCTTTGAAACATACGTTTCAGCCTGAACAATGTGTTGAGAGTGAAAAGTCAGTTGACTTAACATACATAAAACCCACAAGGTGTATTTACACAGTGACTCAGTTGATTCCCAGAGTTTATCAACCGGTTTTCCATCCTGTTAAAGGATGAAGCAGCTAGATAGATGGAACACCCCTCTCCCTGTCCCTTATTGCACTCAGCTTTTAAATATACACCAGTTCATAGAATGTTTATTTCAGAGCCTTTTTAAGTCTGTGACATAGGAAAAAAATACTCCAATGAGAATGAAATATGCCATATTATGCATCATTATTTGGCATTTTCTTCCATTTACTTTTCTTCAGTCACCCTCAACTATCACATGAATCCTTGTGTGCTAAGAAACCCACGTTAAAATGAAAAAGGTCTCTTTGCAATTATCACTCAGATTGTTGTTGTCACAAGTCTGGCTGTAAAAACGCTTAGACAATGATGGTCAAGGACAGCCATGTTCTTTGTTGTCAATAAGTAGCCTACCAGGACATTGCTCTTCACACTGAGAATGTATCATGCATTATCTAGGAAGGTTAAAGCTAGAGAGTTAAAGCATTGCAAGCTTACATCTAATGTATAAGGCACAAGGGAGCATTGTGAATGGCCAATATACGAAAGGTAATGGATGTTCTTAAGGAAGCAATGCAGAAAGCCTGGATAGAGCCTTTGACCATGAAATATATACAATGGCTTTGGAAAAGATTTAAACCCCTCCCCTTTCTCCACATTTTGTTGTATTATAGATATAATTTATAATTGATTTAATTCATTTGTTTGCCACCAATCTACACATAATAATGACAAAGGGAAAACAAATTTGTAGAAATTTGTGCCAGTTCATAGGAAAATAAAAAACTGAAATATCTCCTACATACATAAATTCATTTATTCAATACTTTGTAGATGGGCCTATGGCAGGGATCATAGCATTGAGTCTTCTTGGATATGCCTTTACCAGCTTTGCACACCTGGATTTGGGCAGTTTTTCCCATTTTTCCTTGTAAATTCTATACTGCGATCAGGTGGAAGAACATAGATGTTCAACAGGGTTCAAGACTGGACTTTGGCTGGGCCACTCAAGGACTTTCATAGACTGGTCCTGAAGCCACTCAAGCATTGTCTTGGCTGTGTTCTATGAGTCATTATCAAGACCTTCAAGGACCTCTGTATTTTGCTGTTGAGTCTTCCCTAAATCCTAACCAGTCTCCCAGTCACTGAGAAGCATCCCTATAGCATGATGCTCCCACCACTATGTTTCACCATGCAGATGATATTAGCCAGTTGATGAGCAGCACCTTGTTTTCACCAGAATTTATTTGCTGAGGGAAAAATAAAACACGGCGAGAAGCATATACCGTTGTGTTGGAGCATTCTTATTTTTTCAACTCAAGGCCCACTAATGAGAATGAGCCTAGGGGTTAGATGCTCATCCAGTAATCAAAAGAACAATGGTTCAAATCCCAGATCCAACAAGGTGAAAAATCTCTCAGGGCACGTTTTCATGTTTGGATTTCCCTGGCAATGGGCAAAGTTGAGTCTACACTCACCAGGACACAGGACTGGAACATTTTATCTCCATTTACTACGTCCTACTCCACAGATAAATAAACGGAGCAAGATAGACAGCTTTTCCATTACCTCTGTCCATCAGAAGTGCAATGCAAGCACAATACATGGGGCAATTTACTATCTTGATTAAAAAAAAAACTAGGATCTACAGGCAGCAGCATTGGAAACTAAACACAAGGTAGAACCCAGCCTCCTTTCTCTGTGCCCCACCCACTTATTCAGATATGCAAGTAACCCAATGACTACCCACTGTAAGCCTAGCCCTTAGATCACATGGTTACAATAGAGAAATTGGTTCTGTCTTCTCAGTTACTTTAAACTCCTGCATCACAGGTGTCTCAGGAGAGACAGAAACGGGAAGAAAAGCATTTTTAAGTCATGCAGGGCCATCTGTATCAGCTGCTGCTGGTGAATGCTCTGACCTGTGGGCTGGAGGTATGTATGGCAGCCGGGACCTTCTACATCCCCCCTCTATTGTTACAGGCCGGCATGGAAGAACGATACATGACCATGGTGCTGGGTGAGTCAACACACTCATGAACATACTGTAATTTTGGATTGAGCATATTTTGAACAGTATATGACCATAGATACTGATAACTAACTCAAGACTTATCATCAGTGCTGTTGCCCAAGGGAGCAAATCAAGCACAATGGGCAAAACAAGCAGAGCCAAGCACAAGCAAGTGAGAACCAATTGGCAAGTGTTTGTATATTTACCTTAGGTAACACCTATTCTGTTGTACTCTTTACAATGTACAAAACTCAATGCACTCGGTTTATAAAGGTAATATGAAGGTTATATGATGGCATTCAAGTCAAGGATATCTCAGTTCACAATTACTGTTCAATCTCATGACTGAGTTATTGGCTATCCTTATAAAAACAAGTCTGAACATCCAACCCTTAAATGTCATGTCCAATGGCTATCAGTCAATCAGCAGATGACACAACTCTGTTCCTAGAGAACACAGCATTAAACGCATTACACACTCTTTTTTTCCTCATTACTTTCTGGTTAATATTTAAACATGAAAACAACTGAATTAATTGCTTTTTGTGATAATTTTTGATGTGTTTACTGAGCATTATACCAATTTAAGTTGAGGTAAAACTATTTAAGTTTTGTAATTATGATGGATCCGAAAGTCCAATAAACAAGGATAAGTCCAATAAACAAATTAATTTACTATAATTTAACTGTTCTTAATACTTGCGAAATGGGATTTATCAATTTCGGGATGTCCTGAATGAGACGGAGAGTCTAAGGTTTGAATATATTTTTGTTAAGATGTGATCTTTAAACTGGTCATTTAGTTGTCAGAATCATACATTTTTTTCTTCAAATACGTAGTGTTGATGCACTAACACACCATATTACAGTGATTGATGCAGTTCCACAAGCAATTATTATTGTAAAGGGATATTGACTTGTTCTACTGAAATACCAATGTTCTTTTCATTATTTGTAGCTGGATAAATACATATTTTTTCTCGAAACAATTAATGACATTAACATATGTCATGATACCTTTGACTTTTAGGTTTTACTTAATTTTATTATTCAGACCCTAGTAATGTCTAACTTCACAACGTGTTCCAAACCATGTGACAAAACATTTTTGCACAATGATCTGATTATTATCGCAAAACGTAATTCCCAAAGTTTTTTAAAATGATTTTATTTTTACTTATATAAACAATATTTGAAATTGATTACATCCAGACAAGCCCTTCATGTTCTCTATGGCCTTGTTTCAACAGCTCCACAGCAGGTGTAGGATAATAAAAGATCAAAACTCTGAAACACATTTTACCAAGCCATCCCATTTCTTATCACACTGCTCACTCAACCAGAAAGTTGAGTTAAATTAATACCCATGCACTGGAGGAGAACACATTCCCCAGCCTACAACTACAATAGAGCTCAATAGCAGAATAAGTCGCTGGTATGCAACAAGACAAGGCACCCCTGTCCAAAATCCAACCATTTGCCACAACAATCTACCATTCACCCCAACACCCAACCATTGGCCCCAGGCAGCTCTGAGAAATTATTTAGCCACCCTGTGCTGGACAAACCTAGCTGCAATGACGTTGCTAAACTGCTAAGCTGTGACTTTATAGAGTACTGAGCAAAATGTTCTTATTCAAACATAAAAAAGAAATCCTAAAGGCAAAATTCACAGTCTAAATGATTTTTTCTTCTTTAAAAAAATTCATTTTTCAAAAATAAACAAACAATTCATTCAAGAATGTTGATAGGATTGTCTGGAAGAGTCAGACATCTGAGTGGTGCATTAACCACATCAGGGCAAAAGGGCCTAATAGGATGGAAATGTAGCCTAACCTTAAAATGATCTGTATTACATGGGAAGTATTGAATCTGGTCTATTGACTTATATACCTCAACTCCAGCCACACCCATGTAAAACCTGCTCAATAAAAGATATTACCTTTATTTGTAACTACCATACACCTTGAAATACAACTAATAATATTTTTTACACATTTACATTTACAATGTTTGATCATGTGTCATACAAAATGATTTGTTCGCCAGCTCTGAGGTAGATCTATTTTTCCCCTCCCACTCTCTCTCTTTCAGGAGTGGGTCCAATTCTGGGTTTGATTTTTGTGCCCATGATTGGCTCATACAGCGACTCATGGCGTGGACGTTTTGGTCGGCGCAGGCCGTTCATCTGGCTGCTGTGTGTCGGTGTTCTGCTGGGCCTGCAGATTATGCCCCAGGCCTCTCGTCTAGCTGCCTTGTTCTGCCCAAAGCACCCCCGCTGGCTAGAGAGGATACTGCTGGCAGGGACAGCCAGTCTGCTGGAGTTCTCTGGACAGGTGGATCACAATATCTCAATATAAAGGAACCACCAATTCAAATAGCTCTCCATTTTATATTTATAGTGCAACTCTGTCAATTCACATTTTTACTAAGGATATATGGAGATGTTTTTTCTAAGCCAAAATTGTGTTATGTTTGCTTATGATTTCAATTCTTTATTTGAAATGAGAGTGAATTATTGTTCATGTGTCTGTTTGTGTTTGCGTGTGTGATGTTTCTAAAAGCTCATGGAAGTTTGTCCTCTACAGGCTTGTTTCACTCCACTGGAGGCCCTAATCTCAGACAAATTCCCAGGAGAGGAGGAGAGTCGAAGGGCATTCTCTGTCTACTCACTGATGATCAGCCTGGGAGGATGCCTTGGGTTAGGACCATAGACTAGGGCTACTTTGGTTCCTCTGTATTTAAGTTTCTACATACCATACATTTGTTTGCAAAGCACGATTCCATCAATGATCTTTATGCTTAAATCAGGGCATGGTTTATCGTCAACAAATTTAAAATGTACAAGCACCCACAACCATGATGAATTGGGCATATCAACCAGCCCTAAATACCAAAAGATGTAGAGAAAAAGAATTCAACATTGGTTACACCTGACATTTTGGGCTAAAATCAATCATGTTAGCAATTAAAATCAAATGGGGATATATAGGGCCTACCATGATGCAGAATCATAGGGCCTAACATCTAGCACAAACATAGGGCCTACTATGCAGCAGAATCATAGGGCCTACCATACAGCAGAATCATAGGGCCTACCATACAGCAGAATCATAGGGCCTACCATACAGCAGAATCATAGGGCCTACCATACAGCAGAATCATAGGACCTACCATACAGCAGAACCATAGGGCCTACTATACAGCAGGACCTACTATACAGCAGGACCTACCATACAGCAGAACCACAGGACCTACCATACAGCAGAACCATAGGACCTATCATACAGCAGAAGTTGCAGGGTCAGGTGGAAAGCATTGCCTGTCTACACTACCTTTTGGAGGACAGAAAGCTTGTTGCTAACTGAGACTATTTAATATATTTTAATACATTTTACAGAATGTTTTATCTTCTTCTAATTATATAAAATAAGAGAATGAAATGTCCAGGTAATTTACATATTATATAGAAACTACTCAGTTTTTGCAAGGCAAAATTAAGCAATTTATTTCTGGTCCCTAATTTGCATAGTCAATATTGATCTTTGATTTTATCAAGACACAAAACAGTACTTTTTTTGTGTCATGATAAAGAACAGTCATTTATAGCTGTAATGAACACCAAGACCTGGGGTGTGTGGTTCCAATTGCAGAAACGCAACCGTCAATTTATTTTGGTACAGGGGAGTAGGCAGTAGTAGGCGGCGTGGAACTGCGCAGTGAGGTCAGCGTCCAGTATGTCGTGAGCGGGGACCCAGGCTCTCTCCTCCGGGCCATAACCTTCCCAATCCACCAGGTATTGTAGGCGTCCGTCCCGGCGACGGGAATCCATTATTTCCCGCACGGCGTACGCCGGCTCCCCATCGATGTCCAATGGAGGTGGAGCCGGATGCTGGGCAACCGGTGGGTGCAGGGGGCTGCAATGAACAGGCTTGAGGAGGGACACGTGAAAGGTGGGGGAGATCCTGTACTGGCAGGGCAACTGGAGACGGTAGGTAACGGGGTTTATACAACGCGTGATTTTGAAAGGCCCAATGTACCTGGGGGCAAGCTTACGGCATGGGAGGCGCAGGCGGATGTCCCGGGTTGACAGCCACACCCGCTGGCCTGGATGGTAGAGGGGAGACGGGCGCCGGCGGCGATCCGCGTGGGTTTTCTGTGCGCTGGATGCCTGCTGGAGATGACGGTGCGCCGTTTCCCAAACACACGCGCTGCGGCGGAACCAGTCGTCCACTGCAGGAACCGGACTAGGCTCTGTATCTGTATGGGAAGAGAGGGGGTTGATAACCAAAGACACATTGGAAGGGGGTGAGCCGGAAGGAGGAGTGAATGAGGGAGTTTTGTGCGTATTCTACCCATGGTAAATACCGGCTCCAGTCGTGTGGCTGTTTTTGGCACTGCTGTCGTAGGTACTTCCCTATGTCTTGATTGAGCCTCTCAGTCTGTCCGTTGGTTTCGGGATGGTAACCGGAGGATAGGCTGACTGACACCCCTAGTCGGTCGCAGAAGGCCCGCCATACGCGGGAGATGAACTGGGGTCCTCGGTCGGACACGATGTCCTCTGGTATCCCGAACTGCCGGAACACCTGTTGGAAGACAATGTCTGCCAGTTCGGTGGCATTGGGCAGGTTAGTCAGGGGTATCAGACGACACATCTTAGAGAAACGGTCTACAACTGTCAAGATCGTGGTGTACCCGTTGGAGTCCGGTAGGTCTGTTACAAAGTCCATGGCGATGTGGGACCAGGGGCGGTGAGGCGTAGGCAGAGGCTGTAGCAGCCCCTCGGGTAAGTGACGGGGACTTTTTGATTGGGCGCAAATGGGGCAAGACAGCACATAATCGCGCACGTCGTCGGATAGAGAAGCCCACCAGTACCAGGTACCGAGGAGCTTCGTGGTGCGGGTGATGCCCGGATGCCCGGACCCTAACGAAGTGTGGCACCACTGCAACATTTGGGGCTGAACGGCCGCCGGAACGTAGATTTTCCCTGGTGGGCAGGTAGGAGGGGCAGGATCCGTTACTAGGGCCTCTTGGATGGTGTCCTGAATGTCCCATCTTATAGGTCCTACACGGCAGGAGGAGGGCAGGATAGTCTCTTGCGTAGGAGTGCAGGTCAGTTGCTCGAACATGCGAGAAAGGGAGTCCGCCTTGGCATTCTTTTTTCCCGGCACATAGGAGACTGAAAAACGAAAACAGTTAAAGAATAGAGACCATCGAGCCTGACGTGAATTCAAACGTTTGGCGGTTTGTAAGTACTCCAGGTTGCGGTGATCCGTCAGGACCAGGAATGGGTGTTGGGCTCCCTCCAACCAATGTCTCCACTCTTCCAGGGCTAGTTTGATAGCGAGGAGCTCACGATTCCCGATGTCGTAATTCCTCTGGGCGGGTGTAAGCCTCTTGGAATAAAAGGCGCAGGGGTGCAACTTGGGAGGCGTGCCCACACGCTGCGATAGAATCGCCCCTACTCCCGTTTCCGAGGCATCTACCTCCACTACGAACGGTAGCATGGGATTGGGCTGGCGGAGTATAGGAGCAGAGGTGAACAGGTTCTTCAACTTGTCGAATGCAGACGCGGCGGATTCGGAACAGCGCAGCGTTCTGGTCTTCTGACTGGTCAGGGCGGACAACGGGGCAGCGATGGTGCTGAAGTTTCGAATAAAACGTCGGTAGTAATTAGCAAAACCCAAGAAACGCTGCAACTCCTTGACGGTTTTTGGCTGAGGCCACTGACGTACCGTGGATACCTTACTCTCGTCCATCCGGACACCGCCTGGCGACAGCACCGATCCCAGGAAGGCCACCGTGGAGACGTGGAACACGCTCTTCTCCAGTTTCACGTACAGGTGGTGTTTCTGTAACCGTTGCAAGACCTGTTGGATGTGGCCGATGTGTTCCGATAGGGTCCGAGAATAGATGAAGATGTCATCAATGTGGATTATCACAAACCGGTCTATCATATCCCTGAAAATGTCATTCATGAAAGCCTGGAAGACGGCAGGTGCGTTGGTGAGGCCGAAAGGTATGACACGATACTCATAGTGGCCGCGTTGTGTGATGAAGGCGGTTTTCCACTCATCCCCTTTTCGTATGCGCACTAGATGATACGCGCTCCGCAGGTCCAGCTTGGTGAATATGGTGGCCTGTCCGACTTGTTCCAATGCAGCAGAGATCAGTGGCAAGGGATAGCGGTTCTTGACAGTAATCTATGCAGGGGCGTAAGCCGCCATCCTTCTTACCAACAAAGAAAAAACTGGAAGCAGCGGGAGACGTCGATGGGCGGATGGCTCCTTGACGCAGAGACTCATCTATGTACGCGTTCATGGCCTCTGTTTCAGGGATGGACAATGGATACACGCGACCTCTGGGAAGCGGGGCTCCTTTAATCAGGTCTATGGCGCAGTCCCACGGGCTGTGTGGTGGCAATTCGGAAGCTTTCTCTTCACTGAAGACCCGTTTATACGGGAGGTAAACGGACGGGAGCTCCGGAGTGGGTGCTGACGCGGAACTTTCCACCGAGGTGGCCCTGCAGGCTACACTCAAACATTGAGACAGACAGGTCGCGCTCCCGGCCGTCAGTTCCCCCTTACTCCAAGAAATGTCTGGGTCGTGTAGGCAGAGCCAGGGGTGTCCCAGCACCACCGGCTCATGGGGAGAGGATACTACTAGAAATTCAATAAGCTCAGAGTGCAACGCGCCCACCTGCATGTTCAGCTGTTCGGTCTGATGGTGGACGTATCCGGACCCGAGAGGTTCCCCATCCAGGGACTTAACGCGTAATGGTGGGTCTATGGGGTACAGTTTAATCCCCAATTGTTCTGCCACATCCAGGTCCATGAAACTACCTGCGGCCCCTGAGTCGACCAGACCCTCCAGGCAGACCGGACTCCCCCTAATAGAAAACTCACTGGTAGATGCAACTACTTATGGGTTACGTTTAGGAAGTGAGACCGTCCTACCTGGTGGTATGCAGAGGTCCCGGTCTCTCCGGGGCGAAGAGGTCTGATAGGGTACTGGTAGGCCATGTGTCCCCTTTCGCCGCAGTATAGACAAAGGCCTTCCAAACGGCGACGATTGTGCTCAGCGGCGGACAAACGGGAATGGCCTAATTGCATAGGTTCTGACGTCGTAGGTGCAGCTGGGGGTGTCAAAACCGAGGACGCGGAAGGAACCATTCGAGGTCGTGGGGTGATTGTCCTCCTTCGGTCCAAAAGCAGGTTGTCGATGGCGATGGACACGTGGATGTACTCATCGAGGGAAGTTAGATCCCCCCTAAAGGCCAGTTCGGCCTGTAGCTCCCGATTCAGCCCCCTCCAGTATACCGTCAGAAGCGCAGCCTCACTCCACCCACTTCCTGCAGCCAGGGTGTGAAATTCCAGGGCGTACGCAGCAGCGGTGCGCGCCCCCTGCCTAATCTCGACCAGCTGATCCACAACGTGGCGTCCCAAGACGGGGTGGTCGAATACCTCCCTGAACAGTGCCAGGAACTGAGCCTCCGAGCCCAGTTCGGGGCTGTTGGCGGACCATAAGGCTGTGACCCAGTCCAGGGCTTTATCCGTCAGCAGGGAGATGACGAAGTCCACCTTGTCACTGGTGAACTGGCTGGGGTGATGAGCGACATACAGCGAGCACTGCATAAGGAACCCCTTGCACTTTCCTGGAGACCCGTCGTACTTGTTCGGCAAGGACATGAAAGGAGCAGAGGCGGAGGCCGTAACCACACTGGACGGAGGTGGTGTGGGCACGGATTGCCGGAGCAGCTGCATCATCTCCTCAATTCTCTCCTCTTGTTGGGACAGTCGCGCATGTAGTTCTGCTGGATCCATCGGTGAAACGGTGAGGTATTCTGTAATGAACACCAAGACCCGGGGTGTGTGATTCCAATTGCAGAAACACAACCGTCAATTTATTTTGGTACAGGGGAGTAGGCAGGAGCAAAACCAGTAGAGACGGGCAGGTAGATTCAGTAACCAGGAGAACAATCCGCGAAGGCGAAGGCACAGGCAGGAATCGACAGAGAGGAGAAACCAGAAGCAGGCAGGCAGGTCAGGATACCGGGTGATCAGTCCGCGAAGGCAACAGTACAGGCAGGGGTAGACAGTAGAAGAATCCAGGGGCAGGCAGGCAGGTCAGAATACCGGGTGATCAGTCCGCGAGGGCAACAGTACAGGCAGGGTTAGGCGGTAGGAAAATCCAAGGGGCAGGCAGACAGTTCAGGATGCAGGTCTCTAGAGAAGAGGATAGGACGGGGACGGGAAGGGAAAGAGCAACAGGCTGGGAGTAAACAGGCAAGCGTAACGAGCTAAACAACAGCTTGGCAGGTCCACTACAAACAATACCTCACACTGGAGTGGAGGCAGAGCACAGGCTAAATAGAGGGGTAAACAGGGCACAGGTGTTTAGTATTCCGGTGATTGGGATCTGGATTGCTGGGTGCGTTCATGAGTATTGGGAAGTGAGAGCGTAACGGTGGCAGGTGAGGAGCGTCACGGGGAGGAGTTGGATCCGGAACGACGCGAGATCCTCATAATAGCAATATCATATCCTATGTTAAAAACCATAGCAAATAGACAGAGACATTTTTAGTTAGTGCTTTGGCTCTTTACTCCAGCATTTCGGATTTGAACAATGAAACAGTGAATGTAAAGTGCGGATTGTCAAGTAAAATTTAAGACATTTTCGTTTGTAATGTGTGAACTGTTTAGAAATGACATCACTATATGTACATAATTTAAAGATTTGTATCTACATTTTAGGGAATCAAAAGTATCTTGACATATTCAATACTAATTTTACCCAAAAACATGTGTCACGAGTATTGGCACCCCTAGAAATTGTTACGAACCAAAACTAACAGAATTATCTTCCCATTGATATATCATTGTGATGAACCTGACACATGACGCGTGTGTATTTAGGCGCGCACTGCAGGGAGGACAGTTCAACATGAAAATGACAGAATACCAATACAGTTTAGTGTAATCCAGTACACTGTAATAACACAATGATAAGCAATTAATGTTCAAATGGTACTACAATGTTACAGTAATTGTACAAAAAATATAAATGAGCACAACAGATTATAATAGGTAATGTGGTATTCTACAGTATACTTTACTTTACTACAGAATACTAGAGGATTCTAGTAAACTGTTGTATTTCCTCTTATAATTAGCATCAGGCATCTTCTTATATCTCTGAGATTAAGTGAATTGGAGAGAGATCATGTAATAAGACCAGAAAATTCAAATGTCGTGGATTCCCATGAGCCCAATATGGGTATAAAAGAGATGCCCTCACCACTGGAAGTCACTATGTTACAAGTGATTGCTTTTTGTCTATTCCTAGTTACCTGCTCTCAGCCCTAGACTGGAGCCACGACTCCACGGCAGCCTATCTCGGTGGCCAGGAAGCCTTCATCTACACCTTGCTCACCCTCATCTTCTTCACCTGCCTCCTTAGCACAGTCTTCATTTCAGAGGATAGATGGACCGGAGGGGGAGAGACGACAAGGAAGGTTGTAAAGGTCATCTCTACCCAGAGCCCGTCCCATTGGAGGAAGCCACACTGTGTGCACCCCTGGCTGCCGTGGCCCCAGTGTGTGTGGCTGGTGTTGGGGAGGAGTGTGTCACTGTGTCTGTCGACGCTGCTGCACACATTCACTGTGTGTATGCGCACGCCCGCAGTCATACGCAGGCTGTTTATTGCCGAACTGTTCAGCTGGATGGCGCTGATGAGCTTCATGCTGTTCTACACAGACTTCATGGGAGTGGGGCTGTACCGAGGAGTCCCCAATGCTACCGCTGGAACACAGGAGAGACTACGATACGAAAAAGGTTGGAAGAACAGACAACTGCTTATTTCCTATATTTTAATGTGTCCTCTCCTTTTTTCCACTCCACCCCTGGACTCCATTTTTCCTTTATACTTTAAGAACCTAAGTAGTGAGATATAGAAGGTGGAGAAGAGGAAGAGAGATGCGGAGTGCCCAGAGAATCAGTTAGCAGAATAGCTGGACCGGGATATTATTTGTCTTAGATTGAACCATTGGTGGGAGGCGGTGAAACCACACTCTAGAGCTAAAGAGATGGTGATGGAGATGTAACCAGTGCACAGCTTTTGGATGCAGTCTGACAGGATATTGAGTGTATGACATTGGCGGCCAGGCGGTTGGCAGACTTCAGTGTGTTGACAAGGCTTGCAAGCAGGAGGAATAGGAACATGAAGATACTGTAAACAACTTGAAGAAGATGTGCCAAATGGTTAGAAAATTGTCAAGGAAGTGTGAGGCAACTTGTTGACATTCAGCAGGATCCAACAGAGTTCTATGTCTATGGTACTGAATATTTGAGTGCTGTTCCTGCATGCAAGTCAGGCAGACAGAGAAACAGTACTTCCCTTCCCAGCAAACTCTGAAGAGATTCCAGGATTTGCGATGCAGAGGCAGCGCCTTGAAGATACACATTCCCCCGGACATTGAGGATAATGGTATGGTCGGTTGTAGCAAACTGCAGGGAGATGTCAGGACTGAGCATATGGCTTTTAATGTTGGATTTGGGGGGCAGCAGAAAGATAAAGAAGAGCTTGTTGTCAGAATACATTTTATCAGCATTTTTCAGGAGACTGATGTGGTAACTGAAGAATGGTGGCGAGGTGGATCCATTGCTTCACCTTCTTGGAGGTTGAATTTTAAGCAGAGGTTTCAGCAGGCATGAATGAGGGTGAAAATCTGCAACCAAGGCTGTGACATTGATGAGGGAAGTGAGGTAGGCCAGGAGTAAATTATTGGCAGAAGTAAAAGTGTCTTTTTTTAGGTCAGGAGTTGAGGCCTTGGGCACCACAACAAAATATATGTTATTCAGATATTAAGGAGCTGGACTGAGGAACCATTTCAGACCTTTTAACTGTAATTATCTGGATAGTCTCAAAGCCATTGGCCATGGTGCAGGAAACCACAGATATTGCATGTAAGGGAGATTTTGATGGCGAAAGTGAGACAGCAGAACTCCACAGGGATGGTATGCCAGTATGTCATGATGTTCAAGTGGGAAATGGCGTACTCATAGAAAGCTGCGTCACCGAAACGCACGGCCAGATCCATGATGATGGATAGGGAATGGTCCAACTCCTACCCGGAGAAGGATAGGCTGAGCAGATGATATCTCTGCTTAGCCTATCTCTGTGGGAGAAAGCCGAGGATAATTCTGCAAGTTAGAACCTTGGCGTGGTTAGGGCCAATGGAGCGCAGGGTAGTTGGAATACCTCGATCACATCTACAGAGTCTCAGTTGGTTTACACTAGATAAATTCAGTGCACACACCACACAAAAAGTGCAGTAACTGCCTCTGTAATGCATTATATCAAGGCAAACCCAGCATTGAAATTGGAGATATATGTAATTCTGTTGTACCAAAACTCAATGACACTGTAGTTATATTTGAGGTCCTGCAAGGGTAAAGGGGTTAATGGAGTAGCAAAATTAACGCTCTGCTAATAAAGGGGTGCTAAGACCGGAGCTAGATTGAAGAGAGTGAAATGTGGCAGAGTTGAACGGTTAGGGTAAAAAAAAAGCTAGATTTACTACTAAAAGCAAAATATACAACCTTTGCACTGAACTGTCAAAAGACAGACCAGACTATTACTTTTGTTAATTATTTTTACTGATAAGTTCTTTTAATACTTGTGTAACATTTTCCCAAAACATTTGTCTTTTGTCTCCCCAGGTGTGCGCATGGCTAGCCTGGGTCTGTTCCTACAGTGCGTGACCTCAGTGATCTGCTCCATCCTGATGGAGCGCTGGATAGTGTTGCTAGGGACCCGGGCTGTGTATGTTAGCAGTGTGGTCCTTCTAGCGTTATCTACGGCTGTGATGAGCTTCTCAAAGAGTGTAATGATTGTCACTGTCATGGCCGCAGCAACTGGGTATACCTTCTGTGTTCTACAGGTCCTGCCATACACCCTGCTGAGTCTGTACCACTCTGATAAACAGGTGAGACACATATTACCACTAAACGTTCTGACAGAGAAACATTCACAATTAAACGTAATCAGACACAACCACTTTTGGACAAAACAAAAAATAGATAGAGGCAACGTAAGCAGAAGGAGTTGTTGAGATTTGCTTTGGAGGAAACGTTTCAATCTCAGTGTTGCAACAAGGCAGGGCCAAAATTGCAAACTGGATATGATTAAAAAGTGAGGTCGATTTTTGCAATGGCATATATGCACAGGAGGATGTGGTAGTTAGATAATTTTGTTTCCCATGACAATAAAGGTCTGAACTTAATTTCACTGAAATAATCAAAAGATTAATATAAAAAACAGAAATCCCACTTCTTTCTTTCTTCCCCCCCAGGTATTCTTTCCCAATTCTACACCTAGAACTTCTCAAAATGATGACCGCATTCACTCCAAGCCCCCCGCCCCCCCCAATCCCATCCATATCATTGGCAACAGCTACCCAGAACGAGTAACTCTCTCCGGGGCAGCGTCTGTACTCTCCTCCACCCCCTGCCACATGTCCCTGGCCCTGGGAAGAGAAGCCGTACCGCAGCCTCAGAGAGGGATGTGTCTGGACATGGCTATTCTGGATAGTGCCTACCTGCTTTCACAGGTAAGCACAGCAGCTAGTCTGGTACAGATTACGCAAGTTGACCAGTGACCAGAGTGTGTTATTTGCCTCAACAATAATAATTAATTCTATCATGTTCTATTTGGCCAGGTGCTGCCTGCTCTGTGTCTGGGCTCTATAGTGGAGCAGTCTCACAGTGTCAGTGCCTACATGGCCTCAGCCTGCTCCCTCAGCCTTTTGGCCCTACTCTGCACCACCGGCGTCATCTTCACACACAGCGACCTCCACAGGCTCACGGGGTCAAAGGGCAACAGTCCAAAAGTGAAGGGGCTAAAGGGTTAACCAATTGTGGATTGTAGTTGTTGTGTTCTATTATGGAATTGCATATTTCAACTAGATTGTGGCGTCAGCAGCGGAATGGAGTCCAGGATGGATGCAAAAGATTCCATATCTCTTCAAATGCATCTGGGATTTAATAAAAAAGGGTGAACCCTGATATCAGCACCTCTGACAGGCAGATGGAGGGACATACAGTCTGACAGAGACAGAACAGACAGAGTTCTTCATGGTTCAGTGTGCTGAGACAACCAGAAAACCATGAGAGGTGGTCAGTCCTTGTAAACACTGCAAGGGACAGTAAAGAGCCCCCCCCCACCCCACCCCCAAGCTGGTATACAGCTCTGGAAAAAATGTAGAGACCACTGCACCTTTTTCTTTCCTTTCCAAACAAGTTGAAAAGGAAAGTTTTGAGTGAAGTTGATCAGTTTTCCTAATGCTTGTATGGCTGACTCTAGTTACATTAATAGTGAATACCAAACAGTATAATAATAGATGCCATCAGCAAGCCAACTAATGTTAGCCAACAGTAGGAACCCTAATTGCTGGGTTAGGTTACTAAATAGACTGGCGTAAAATCTCCCATTCTACTGCAATGTCGGTATAAAACTCACATGCCACAAACATTGGAGGGAATATTTCTACGTATAACAATGCCAGAATCTGCCTAAAATGGATAATCAACACGGTTGACTGTAACAGAATTTGGTGTAAAAAGATTGATAGAAGTCAAATCCATTCTGGATGAATACAAGTGTCAAGGACTTCACGCTGCTTACTCTGTACCAGTCCAGAATTTTCCCTCCCAAACATTTAACATATTTCATCATGTCCCTCCCCTTGTACTGTCAAAAAGACGCACTCTCTACAAAAATACATTTATTATAAAATATATTCAACCATGAATAATATTATTAAAAAAAACATGAATGGATTGTATTACACTGCAATAAGAGAAAGACTTGAATTGTTCGAAACCATAAATAGTTCACCTTAGCTGAGATCTGGTCTTTGTGTTTGAATGTAAACCCAATGTAACTGTTATATAACACAAAATGCTTTGAAATAGGAGTACTCTAAAATACCCATTGGTTCTTCAATGTGAATATTGGTGTTTAGAGAGTATTTTGAAATCACTTTTGGGGTTTTCAATTGCATGTAAAAGGCAGCAATCGAAACACAAGAAATGTATCTGTTTTTATAGGCTGTTTCAATCCAACTAAATGTTTATGATATTGGTAATTGGTTGGCCTTGGGTGGTCCTGCAGTCTAAGGTTGGCCTTGGGTGGTCCCGCAGTCTGCTGCTGCCTACAGTACAAAATGTATCATTGCAGCATGGGCTCGAATCCAGCCCACTGTTCTTTCAGCAAAACCTTTCTTCAATAGTTTCCCATTGTATCAGTCTTACAAGGCATTACAAATTATTGCCTGAATATTGATTGATTTGTGGGATTCCATTTCATAAATGTTTTATTTTTGATAGATTAGTAATATGTTTAATGGATAAACTAACATGTTTGTACTGTACATGGATTTATTTTCCATTTTTGAATGTGCTTACTGTTAAGGAACCATTTTTTAAAATAATTTTAAAAGTCACTCAGTAATGTTTTTGTTACTTATTGCTTTTTCCTTTTAATTCTACTTTTGCATTTTCAAGTATTTCTACTTGAGTTAAATTGAATTGAAGTAACATTACTTCTACTTCAAAAAAAATGTGAATACTCATTTCAGTGCTCCTTATTTGTGTACCATAACAAGTTTGAGAAGCTGTGGAAAATGTTATTTTGTTGCCACACTGTGAGTGATTCCGGTAGAGGTAGTGGCAAAATCAGATGGCTACTTACGACTGTCTGGAAATGACAGCTATCATACAGCATATTGGATTTTCACTTACTCAAACATAACTTGAAGGCAGATCTGCCCTAAATGCAGAAATTCATGTAATTGGTTGACTCGATGGAGAGGGCAGGAAATTTCAAACAGGTTGAAGTTGACATTTTACGTTTTTTACATAAGCTATTGGTAATCCCTGCCTTAAAGCCCAAATCTTACCCAAAGACGTTACTGTAACCCTCCCCAAAATGGGTTTAGAATTAAATTTAAAGGAGCCATATGTAAGATGTTTAATGTAATGTACTACTACCATAAATGGCAGCACAATTGACTATAAAACATCTGCAGTTGATATTTTAAGTTCATGTTTTACATTAATTTCTACAAAATATTCAGAGTGCCTGAGATATTCCCCATTTAAATTTTCTCACTAGCCCGTTAGTTTGCATGTTAATAACCAACTGGAAACCACAGGGGAAATTGCATAAAAGTTTTTAACTTCGACTACATTTTGGTAAATTATGTTTGTTGTCAGAGTTTGCCAAATTATACCAACTGGTCCAAGCGTTGCCACATGTGAGGATGTGGTCAAGTTTGCTGTTGCCTTGTTAAAAAAGGGACCCCCCACCCGTCGCATTGCGATCGTCCCACTGAAACACATTATAAAAGTGAAAATACAAACAACAACTAATGACGCAGGCAGGGCACGGGCCCTTGGTTAGATTAATAAAATAGCTACATAGATCTCTGGCAGTTAATCTACTTCATTGCACATTTATACGTTTCACTTGTACATTTTCTGCCTCATCTCTTTGCACTTCTGGTTATATGCTAGCTGCATTTCGTTGTACAGTACTTGTACTTGTTCAATGACAATAAAGTTGAATCTAATCTACTGTAAAATATATAGGCAGCTCTTTTCACATATAGCTTTAATGTTGTTATAACGGCAAGTAGTTTGAGCCTTGCTTATCATAAAACCATGCCTTTGGAACCAAATATTGAGATCTCGGACCAGCACATAGAACAACCAGATTTAGTGTAGATTTGAGAAAGCATGAATTCTTAGCTATTTCTACTGGTAAATGTTTGTTAATGTTTGAGTTTTTGCCCACTGTATCTGAATATAATGTGAGGAGGGTATAGCCTAGTCTTTTTAGATATGTCTAGTTAAAACGACAGTTGATTCGTGTCTCACTTACTGAAAACCGTGTCTATGGAAATGCATGATTTAGATATTTTGCAAGCAATCTACTGTACGGCGCCAGGATTTATCCTGTCGGTTCTAATTAAGGGGGAGCTTGACCAATACGCGGGAGGTAAGAAATCAGTCGATTTTATACTGCTTGAGGGGCTGAAGTGGGGCTACACAGATTTGTGATGTGGCTATAGCTTGCTGGTTTTGCAACAAACGGTGGCGTCCTTAATATAAAGACCAGATTTAGAGTAGAGTTCAGAAGGCATGATTCATCTGTTTCTACTGGTAAGTGTGTGTTAAGATTCGTGTTTTTGCCAAGTAATTACGAAGGCAACATCATCGTTGCCCTAGTTACGGAGACGCGCTGTAACATTAAGCGGTGCGGTTCACCCAGAACACAAATTGACCGTTCTGTAAGCAGAAGACCCGCCCCCTCCGCGCGCATGAGCTGTGTGTATATGTGTGAGAGAAATGTAACCAATATCCCACTTGGTGGAACGTCAAGTCACTTTTATTTTTATAGCACATTTAAAAACAACAGGAGTTGATCCAAAGTGCTTTACAGTCGAGGCAGATGGATTAACATCTGCCTCAATAAAGGTAGGGTGGCTTGGGGTTAAACGCCTCCCTGGGTTAAACGCCCCTTTCCTGTAATTCTCCACCAAACCACCAAATGACGGCATATTTTATTTCCAAACATTCCTTGGTTGCCACTATTCTTGTTCATCTAGAAAATGTTGTTGAGTCATCTCAACTGAGCAAGCAATTCCACCGAGCAAATAATTCCAGCAAGTCATTATTTGTTATTAAGAAAACATTTTAAAGCGATGAAATTAGACCTCTGAACTGATTTTTTGATGTCAATAGGAAGGCCTTAGGCTAAGTAGTCCACTTGTTCAGAGGAAAAAAATTATAATAGCCTACTTTTTATGGGAATCCTGTTTTTTTACTACGCCCCCTCTCCTTTGGGGCAAAATAACTTTGGGGCAAAATGCCCCGGGATGTATTTTACCTCTGAGAATATATTGGTAAAATATAACAAAATTATAACAACAAATGTGTTGAAATATAACAAAAGTTCTAGATACAGCCTAATATAAGTAGTTTTTAGTTTAATAGCTAGTTTACTGAGTATATATTAACATCTAATATAATAGTCCTATAGTATAATAGACTATAGTATAATAATCAATTGGCACTGATATTGAGTGAATTGTTCAATATTACTGATTTAATGTTTTTATCATAATACTTTCGCACAGTTAACAAAACATTTAAAAATAGTCATCAAAAGTTATTTGAAATTGTAATAAATGTTATGCATAGCTTTTTGCCTTTGGATATTGGAAGGTGCAATATCACGATTAAAATTGGTTTTGTTAAGTCACTTAAATACTGCTATCAAGATTGAGTTCTTTTCAACGGTATGGATTACATTGATAGAATGTAATCCATTCTATCCAGGGGGCATTTTACCCCATAGGGAGTGGCATTTTGCCCCGATAGTGGGGTAAAACACCCAATTTACATAGTTTGGCATTTGATTAAGTAATAAAATAGCAATAAAATAATATAAATAAATATTTTTTTTCTAAATGTATTTGTCTGACTATAGTCAATATGTTCATATAAAAATCTGACCAAACCTTGCTTTTTTGAGTCAGAAAATACAGATTTCCCTTAAGGGGGGCATTTCCCCCAAGTTACCCTATACGTGCAGGTGCTAGTACAAACATGTTGGACGGGCTTTTGATTTCCATGGGCGGGCATATTTCTCCTACTTAACCAACATAGAATAGTAACTTCAGCACAAGGGACGGAAGGCAAATAATTTTTGCATGCATGGCTTGCTGAAGCTATATACTAGCAAGACACACAGCTGTCAATCAAATTCAAAACTTTTTAGTGACTACATGTACAGTAGTTACACATTCTTTGTAGCTTAGTGATCACATGACTTAAAGCACATCTTTGACTGCATTTGCAGATGAAGGCAAGAGAGCTAGCCTACATTCCCAACAGTAATTAGTGAAGTACAGTAGTGGGAAGCATCTTACCCAAACTATTTTTTGGGGCAAAGCATTCTTGCTTGGGGCCAATGCCCCCCTTGCCGCCAGGTCTGTATACATGATTAAAGGAATAATACATAAAAGGCAACAATACAAAATAGAATACAATAGTGCATATAATACATAGATGGCAGGGCTAAAATGGAGAACAATTAAGACAGCTAAAATGATGAAATCAAGATCAACGTAACACAATAAGTTAAGTGAAATTGAATATAAACCAACAACAGATTAAAACACAGTAAGAGGACGTAAAAAATAAGTAGAGTGGATTTGACAAAAACCAAAGAACAACCTCAGGCTGAACTAAAAGCAAGAGAAAAAAGGTGGGTCTTTTAATTTGATCCAACAGACGAGCTACTGTAGCTCAAATTGCTGAAAAAGTTAATGCTGGTACTGATAGAAAGGTGTCAGAACACACAGTGCATTGCAGTTTGTTGCGTATGGGGTTGCGTAGCCGCAGGCTAGTCAGGGTGCCCATGCTGACCCCAGTCCACTGCCGAAAGCACCTACAATGGGAATGTGAGCATCAGAACTGGACCATGGAGCAGTGGAAGAAGGTAGACTGGTCTGATGAATCACGTTTCCTTTTACATCACGTGGATGGCCGGGTGCGTGTGGCCGCTTACCTAGAGAACACATGGCACCAGGATGCACTATGGGAAGAAGGCAAGCCGGCAGAGGCAGTGTGATGCTTTGGGCAATGTTCTGCTGGGAAACCTTGGGTCCTGCCATTCATGTGGATGTTACTTTGACACATACCACCTACCTGAGCATTGTTGCAGACCACGCGCACAATTTCATGGCAACGGTATTCCCTGATGACATTGGCCTCTTTCAGCAGGATAATGCGCCCTGCCACAAAGCAAAAATGGTTCAGGAAGGGTTTGAGGAAAACAACAATGAGTTCATGGTGTTGACTTGACCTCCAAACTCCCCAGATCTCAATCCAATCGAGCATCTGTGGGATGTGCTGGACAAACAGGTCCGAACCATGGAGGCACCACCTTGCAACTTACAGGACTTCAAGGATCTGCTGCTAACGTCTTGGTGCCAGATCCCACAGTGGAATCTAGTGGAGTCCATGCCTCGACGGGACAGGGCTGTTCTGGCGGCAAAGGTGGGACCTACACAGTATTAAGCAGGTGGCCATAATGTTATGGCTGATCGGTGTATATCTATTGTTTAAAAGTGTATTTTTCAGTTTCTAACAATTACCATTGTCTCCATTCACCATTTTATTTTAGGATTCTGGAACTTGTAGGATTTTATGAACATACCAATACAAAGGAAGTAGTACAAATGTATACTAATTGCTAACATTAGTAATTGGTATATAAAGTGGTGCTATAGTGAAATGCCCCTTTAAGTAATAGGCTGTGCTGTAGTTCAATAAAAATATCTATTCTACAAACCTTCTACAGTAAATCTTGTCCAGTTTGTGTTAGGTCACCGTTTCTCATGACTTACATTACCTGACTGAGCCACGTTGTATATAATGCCATTTTGAGAACACAGGAAATACAGTATTTAAGGACTGTGGACAATTATATTTTTCCCGTGGACAGATCAGTGACGTTACGGAAATAATGTAAAAAAATTCCCTTGATCAAGTGAAAACCAATGAAACACTAGGTGTCAGGGCGAGCCTCCATGTGCTTAGCCAATCAGAACAGCGGAATTGGATCCGTGTCTTCTAGTGTACAGCGATGTAGTCATGTGATGGGCTCAGAAAGAATGCCAACATGGAACCGTGGCAAGGACGCGAGGGGTTTTTGCAACAGTAACACGACGGAGAAAAACTTAGAGGATGGTGCATTTCGAAATCTGAATGTATTTCGTGCTCATCGATGGTAAGTGATGATATTTGCTGTTTCTGTTTGGGCCAGGGTTCTAGTTACACTATTGGCCGCACGTTCCAAAATTTTCAGACTTGAATTCCCGTCTAACCTTTTGCTGTTGTAGTCAGGTGGCTTACCATGCGTGTCGCCTATCCATGGGCTAAGGTTAAAAGCATTTAAGTAGTAAATCGTTCTGTTTGGTGAAAACGACGATGTTATTACGCATTTATTACAACCATGCACCATGTTTTGCACACGAAACACCTAGGCGTCATGGTTGGGCAGAGTTTACACTGTACGCGTCATCATTCATTATTATATTGTATAATCTGTGTACTACTTGACCCCATTTGAATTGTTTTGTGCTATCATTTGTAAAAGGTCCGGTTTCAGTTTCACTTCCATGCTAACAGAATGATGCTGCACTTTTTTTTAAAAACGTAGCCTACTAAAAAACAATTATTGTAAAAGCCCCCCATACTTCTGAATTTATCCTTGGTGTTCTGAATGGGATATAAGATTATGTCTTATATGTGTTAACATATATGTGTTAACGTGTCAAGGGAGGTAACCTCCAACCTGGCCAATTGATTTCAGCAAATGAAATTAATACATGACAGGCACCCCAGAATCTCCAGGGAATTGAATAGACGACAATGGACTCCACTGTATGTGCTGGGCACTCAGTGCCACAGACCACTCTTCAACTGCACGTAAACATATACAAAATATATACACAAGTTTATCTCACTCTGGGATGTACAGGCCTTCTGAAAGTATCCAGACCCCTTTACTTTCTCCACATTCTGTGGTGTTATACATGTCAGTTTTAATTGATTTACAAAAAAGAAAATTTAATCAACACACAATACCCCATAATTACAGTGAAGAAACAACACGTTTTCAGAAATCTGTGCTAATGCATTGGCCTACCGTGAAGCATGATGGTGGGAGCACCAAACTATGGGGGAGCTTCTCCACAGCAACAAATGGGAGACTGGTCAGGATTGAAGGAAGGATGAACGGAGCAAAATTCAGCGAGGTCCTTGAATAAAACCTGATCCAGAGCACACAGGACCTCAGATTGGGGCGAAGGTTAATCTTTCAGCACAACAATGCCCCAAAGGACACAGCCAAGACAACGCTTGGGTGGCTTTGGCACAAGTCTGTGAAGGTCCTTGAGCGGTCCAGCCAAAGGCTTGAACTTAATGTCTTTGAGTGGTCCAGCCAAAAACTTGAACTGAATTTATTTTCAACTGCCCTTTCCACAAATGCACACCCATTTTATTTATTTTGCCCCATAATAAAGTGCGTTATTGTCAGGATTAAATATTGCCTTACTTATTTTGAAGCAGTCATGTTTTTAAATAAATCTTGTACTCCCCAGGTTTTCTCTGCAGGTGTAAAACGAAGCGTGATTCCCTGCTGACATTTCTCTTGTGTACTTGGACTGTATCAATGGTATCGTTAAGCAACATAGCATTGTCATCTGAAAATGATTTCTTCAGAAACAGTGCTAGCTTGGTCTCTGTGGGGCTCGTGGAGGGCAGTGATGGTGGAAGTGAAGGGGGCAGCTTTAGCTCGTGTTACAGCCCGGAGATCGGGGACATAGGGGCTCGGCTCAGCCTCAGCCCTGGAGAGGAGGAAGAGGAGGAGGATGAAGAGGAAGGGGGCAGCTTCCAATTCTGTCAGAACCCTGTGGAGATGGAATGGGAGTGGCCAGAAGATGGCATGCCACAGGACCCCGGGCTCCCTGACTTCAGCCCCGGCCTGACCTCAACCTTTTCTCCCACCCTGGAGGACATTGAGGAGTTCCTCAGGGAGAAGATGGAACTTGTGAGAGAAGGGGTTCTTTTCTCTAGCAAACCCATGGAAGAGTCTGCTCCATCTCCTTCCTGCCCCGTGGAAGAGCATGCTCCCTCCCCTTCCAGTTCCATGGAAAAGTCCTGCTCCCCCCCAGGGGGAGACATTAGCCCAGGGACTAGTGCTGACCTGTCAACCCCCACCACGCAAAACCCCATCACCTCTCACAACCCTTGCCCAGTTGCCCAGTGTCCCTCCTCGTCCCACTCAGTGCTCCTTGGAGCACCCCTTTTTTTCCAGATCCAGTCCCTCCCTCTTGCCCAACCGCTTCCTCAGACAGGCTCTCCAGCTGGTTTGCCCAGTGGGCTGAGGTTGGCCCACCTGGTTCTCGGGTTCCAAGGAGGACAGAACTTTACCCTGGTGCCCACCTCCCCAACCACACTTCTCAACATAGCCAGCACAGATGCCGGAGCTCCAGACCAGAAGTATGTAAAGATTGCCCCCCTTCCTATCACTGTGAGGGTGTCTGGGGCAACGGTGGTTGGGGGTCCCATTGCAGGTGCTGTGGTGAAAGCTGTGGCCCCTCTTAGAGTAAACAGACCTTCTTCTACAGAGACGCTAAGGGTGCACAAATGTTCTCATCCGGGCTGTGAAAAGATGTATACGAAGAGCAGCCATCTGAAAGCCCACTTCCGCAGACACACCGGAGAGAAGCCGTACACCTGCAGCTGGCCTGATTGTGGCTGGAGGTGGGATATACTGGATCTTAACAAGATAGTCAATTTGCAGTTAAAACTAAGGAAGCTTGGGTTTATTTAGTTAATTACTTAAACGCAAGTCAATGGCATAAATGTGAGAGTGGAAATAAAGCTTGCGAAGAGTAATTCAAAATGAAGTAGGTACAGTTTAATGAAAGACGCTATATCCCTGTTGTTATTTTTGGAGTGGATATTGACACAGTATGCCACTGTAATTGTTTTGCAATCCATGCCATAAAACATTGATTGTACTTTCCCTGCAGAGGTGCGGAGTGGAGCTGGTATAAAACAGTAACAATATGCAGTGGATATAAAAAGTCAATACAACATCATTGAAAATTCAGAGTTTGTTTATGTTAAAGATGAAATCAAGACAAATCATGTCAGACCTTTTTTCATCTTCAATAAGGTCTTGTAACCAACAAACAAATGGATAATTCCTCAGAAATATCTTAAAAATAAAAAGAATTATCAGTGCCTTGGTTGCATAAGTGTGTACAACCTTTAATGGGGGTTGTAACTGTTCAGATTGAACCAATCACATTTCAAATAATGTACAAAGATAATTTGTCGTCACCTGACATCAACTGAAGTGATTCTAATTGAAGAAAATAAAATCAGTTATTGCTTTAGGATTTCTTTTAAGGTTTCTTGGTTGCATATTGCAGAGACAGCCGAGGACCTAAAAAAAACATCTACGGGATCTTATTGTTGAAAAGTACAAATCTGGAGAGGGATATCATTTTATTCCAAAAGCATTACATGTATCATTGAGCACCGTGAAGACCATTATTAAAAAGTGGACACAAGATGGCACCGCTAGGACATTGTAAAGATCAGGACGTGACGTCCCTCCCTAATTGTTTGAAGGGCAAGGAGAAAGGCCATTAGAGAGGCTACCAATAGGGCAACAAAAACCTTAAAGGAGCTGATGAGCTAGAATGAGACTTTTGATATCCACTGTGAACACTGAAGGCTCAGAAAGTGTTAGACATTTTAACACACTGTCACTAAACAGAACAGCTTAGAAAGAAATCAAATGCATTTAAATAATCACAACCAGGTGTTTTAACGCAGGGCTTCCTACAGGGTGTTGACCTGTGCTCCTTTGTCTCTAGGTTCTCTCGTTCTGACGAGCTGTCCCGTCACCGGCGCTCCCACTCAGGGGTCAAGCCCTATGTGTGCTGTCTTTGCGATAAAAAGTTTGCCCGCAGCGACCACCTCTCAAAACACACCAAGGTTCACCGCAGTCCCCGGCCTGGCAGAATCCTGAGAGCCACCATCTGAGACAGTGTCATCACACGGCAAACCCAGCTCAGGCCAGTGGTCATACTGATGGCACCCCTTAACCCGTCGCAGCCCCCTGACTGAGCTGAGAGAACTGTAATAACCCCGCCTCCAGGATACAGAGCAGCTTGGTCCTCCGTCTTCTGGTTGTGCCTGTGTAGCCTAACGCAGCTCAGTCCAAATCTCAACACAACCAGGGTTTGTCTGACTTATCCACCCAGTCGGCCGCGGGGAAGCTCTGTCAGGGAGTCTGGATTTTCATCAAGAGTCTACAGAAGAAGACTTCGGCCAGAATTTACTGACTCATTCAGACCCTGCCGTTCTCTGCTCTCCTCCCTCCTTCAGCGGAGCAAATGTGGGCACGTCCTGATACTGCTCAAAGAGGTTATGGCAATCTCAGGGATGTGATTGTTCTGCTTAAAGGAGAAGTTCACAATATTTTAAAAAATTTTTCCATAATTTTGTCCTTGTTCTCCCAGATTGGCCCCCTTCTTGTCTTCACAATTGTATGGTATCCTATTTTATCTACGGACCTGTCTCGTTGCCACAGCTCCCATCGGGGACATTTTGGGGAATATTGAAGACCACTGCTAGCCTTCCTCCTAGACATCTGAATCTAGCCATTCCATTTTTTCACACAAGTCATGAGAGTGTATGGTCACAGAACCGGCAACCTCTGTTCGATTTTGGTGGCAAGCAACTTTAAAAGAGCGAATTGCTAGAGTGTGGTGATATCAGGGAATCCCTGTTAATGTTCTTCCAAGCTAAAATGTAAAAAGAAAATGTGAACATGGAAATGCTGTTCAATTTGCATTGCTCATCACTCATCATGTAGAGGCACATTCAGGGTTCAAACCTGTCTATGGTGGTCAGCTTGGTGCTACGAAAAAAGTGCCTTAGACTGCTGTACCAGCTGGGATACTTTATTATCTCAGCATTGTGATGCAGGTTTTTAGAAGTTATACACATTAAATTGTCATACTAAAGTTTATTGCGAGGTTGTTTGTACAAGCGGTTTCACATGAAAAAGTATTGTGAGCAACACAGAGAAGTATCATTTGAATCACACAAAATGCAGTCTGACGTTGCAGATGAAGTTAAAAATATATGAAATACTTTAAAAGTGGTTAAGACTGAGAAAAGAAATATGGGGCCTACATTTATCAACTGTGCCCCTGCCACTACTGAACCAACATGAGGATATTGCTGGCAGGTTAGCTAAGTTAGATAGCAAAAAACATGTCCGGGCTCTTCTATAACATGCCATTCACGTATTTGGTAAAAAGGTGAACTTCTACTTTTAAAGTGGATTTCAGGCCCCTAGGCTAAATATCACCCCCCCCACACACACCTCATATACACACACATCTAGTTACACGGAGCAGATGACATACTCAAGGTCAGAATCGTGTTTAATGTGCTAGTTGTCTTTAAACACTACTCTGTCACACATTAGATTCTGTGGATTCCTATTGCTCAGTGAGTTTAATGAGTTACGCCCTCTTCAAGATAGTTTTAGAGGGCAATGCACTATCAATAACCAAGCTCATTCTAGCCCATAATCTCGGTTATTAGCCTATTTAAAGTCTCTACACCGTGCCAAGCTCTATGGCCCCAATAATTTCCATCCCTGACCCTATATAGGCCAATCAAATACTGCTACTACCACATCCCTGAATTCTTGCCTCCTCTCACTGTGTAAAAAATCTCAGGGCCACAGACTAGTGTCTACTTTTTTACACCACGGCCCTTTCCTGGTCTTTACTGTAATAACTTGTTAGAGATCACTCGTACCCACCTTTCCCAGGTTTGCATCAAATGCTGATTGAAGGGTGAGAGTGTCTGAGGAAAAACCAGCAGACACTGCTGCCCTCCTGGTCCATGCTCCTATAGAAATAGGGTTTCTTTTAATTATTTTGTTGCCAAACCACAGGTCCTTTTTAACCACCTTTTTGTGTGAACTGCTTCCACACTTTATGATGTAGCACATACGTACAAGCTCTATTACCTTTAAACTTTAAAATATATGTTGACAACAAAATCACTCAGCAAAAGTTACTTTTTTGTATACTGTATGTTTTTTACATTAGCTTTACAATGCATAGTAGCTGATATAAGGAACTGCTTAGTAATTTACAGTAGTAGAGGTTCGTAGGTTAGGCCAGCAAGCAAAGCTAATAATTTATACAGTATAGTAATATACTTACCTGAAAAGGGCAGCTGATCTTTGTCCCGTCTGTTTCCGTCTTATCACATTTACCTACATGTTGAAAACATGTAGAAGCTTCTATGAAGAGACAAGCCAGAGTCAGTATATTAAGCTATCCAGTTGAGTCTGTTTGGATTTTCTAATGTAGTTTTGCTTTATGAACCTGTGTAATGTTAATGATGTTGCGGGGAGATCAGATAGGGATTCATTATGAGACCAAGTCTTCCATTAATGAGTTAACCTGTCTCACCATATCAAGGTGATCCCTCTGTTCTCAAGTGCACTTATGTTAGCAGGAGGCCCATCAGGAGAGGGATAAACATGGAGAAATGTTATGCTAAGGACTAGTGAGCTCTGCTATGTAGGAACTAATCTGTGGGTTTGAGTGGAAAAGGTGCTTTTTCAATATTCTACTGCACTTATTTAGTAGTTTGGATTTAGTAGCTGAGCCTTGACATCCATTACTCACATTTGCCATCCATTACATGGTTCAGAACCCATGATGAGCCAAAAGTTTGATTGTTTTACTTTCACACAGATAAACACAGAATGGATCATCAACATATCATGCGCTTTATCAGCAGCATTACTGGCAATCATCATCACATGGTCTCTATACAAAAACATTTGTTGTTCATTAAAAAGAAATATTTGAACATGACTGGTTTGAACATGACCACACAATCCCTCTGGAGACAGACATGTGACCCAGCTGTGGGTCAAAATACAGGTTCTATTTTTTTTAATACCAGAAATGCTATTTTCTTATGTATGAGAATAAAGTTTGTAAGCACAACCCTTAGTCGTTTTTTAAGTTTTGACTCGTGATCATATTATTTGTTGTTGATTTCAAGACAGTTAATTATTCCAGCCTGCCTGTATAACTGGAATGTCTGGCTCTGTGTTCGACTGAATTGCCCTGGGACTAGGGGAATGTCTGGAAGATGGCTGGGCTGCATATCATTTAAGGAAAAGATAGCATCCCCTGCCTTCTGCTCATTTTCACTCCCTTTCACAAGGCCAAGACAACTGGGTAGGCATAAGATCCCATCATTCACCCTACCTCTTGGTGTACTCTTACTCTTACCCAGAGTTGTTTAAATAAAGTAATGTCTGTTGTTTCTTTTTATGTATTTTCAAATCAGAAACAAAAATCAACAGTTTATCACAAGCTAATAAATGTTTCTAAAAATAAGGTAACAGTGTCTCATTACAAAATAAAAGCAAAAAGAAAACAAATTATTACACATTCTCAACAAACAAGAGAACACCACAATGGGCTTAAAAGCAAAATGTGTGATACTGCAAGCAAAATATGGAGCTTAAGCAAAATATGGAGCTTACAATACTACAAAGTCCAAGAACATGCAGAGAGCATAATTCAACATTTCAGGAGCTAATGGATACTATGAACGAGGACTGGTCTCTGGCACAAACAGGCTGATGCATATCGGCTGGGGATCTAATTGAGACAGAAGAAAGATGGACGAGACTTTCTTAGTCACTAAGGCATGTGTCACACACAAACTTTGTTACATTTTTATTTTTTAAAAAGCATTTATTTATTTTGAAGTAATGTAACTGGTTATTTTATTGATTGGCCTTATGGCATTAATTGGCCTTAGTGCCCTGGCTAATTAGGCACCTTCTTAAGGCCATGCTACTAAAATCACAACATTCTGTCTCCATTCTGTCATTTGCTATTTACTTGAAGGGCTTGCGTCTGGCCCCTATAAAATAGGAGGCTGTATTGATGGACTTCTGTAGAGATTTCTGCCAGGTGCATCCATCATTGCAGAGACACTCAGAAGCTGTTTGAGTGGCCACTGGGTATTTGGTCACCTCCTTGATGTAGGTGACCTTTTGCCAGGTTACTTACTTTGCTCAGACAGCCAGCTGTAGGAAAAGGTTCCAAACTTCTTCCACTTCATAATGATGGAGCCCGCTGCGCAACTGTGAACTTTCAATGCTACTTTAATGCACTTTTTTTTACGACCTTCTCAAAATCTATGCCTCGACACATTTCTATTTCAGAGGTCTTTGGAGCGCTCCTTGGACTTCACATCTAGGTTTTTGCTTTGACATGCACTGTGAATTGTGGAACAAATAGACAAGTGTGTGCTGTCCAAAATCACGTCCAGTTTATTGAATTGGCCTCAGGTGTATAGCTTTGGGAAGGAGGGGTGCTGTGGGAAAGGGGGTGCTGTGGGAAGGAGGGGTGCTGTGGGAAGGGGGGTGCTGTGGGTAGGAGGGGT
>JACXGI010001717.1:2500-35639 GCA_016801175.1 Esox masquinongy
CTGTTTCTGGAATTCACCTAGCTTCCACATAGATAATAAAATATCCATAAAGCCCCTTTAAAAGTACATGTTTTACTGCAGTAAATCTTGGTTGATTAAAATAAGAAACACAACCAACAAAATGCTTTGAATAACCCACCTACTGGGTTTCTGGAATTAGGTCACTTAAAACTGCTTGGTTGTTGATTCTGGGAGCTGGGTAAGAGAGATTCCAGAAAACATTTTGGAAGAAGTGTCTTAATTTGGGTATGGCAAAAAATAAATAAATATTGCAGTGTTGAAGATAATGGTGGAAACAATTTATAAGTTTGTTCAAACTCAGTTATTTTTTTTCTTTATCAAAATATCTTTAATTATCAGTAAATATGCCTATAACTCAGTCATCATCAGAGGCAGGTTGAGCAGTATAATGGACAGTAATGACTCATTAGGTTGCATCATTTGTAATTCACTGATGTGATTTAGGCACAATTTCGCAAAATGAGGGAAGCAACAGAAAAGTCTTTATGAGTGCCTCTATTATAATTATAGGCACATGAATGCATACAAGAACAAACACACACACACACAAACACACACACAAACGCAGCATACACAGAATTGAATTTGCTACATAGCGAAATTACTCTGCGTCTTTGCTTTTCACACATTTCTCTTTACTCTCTCACTCCCTCCCAACTCACTGTGTATTATGTGAATAAAACATATTTTACTAGTTTAGTAGTCAACCACTAAAGTTTGTTCCTGTTGGAAAAATCTCATGCTTAGGAACAATATTTGGAACGAAGACAATGACACTTTGGTGTAATGTTGTTGCTCTACTTGCTAGGCTACTTCAAATGTAGTATTTTCAATCCTAATGAAAGATACAAGCAGAAAAGGAACTAGGCAAGCCTAGTTCAGCCAGCCCGTAATCAAAAGTGATAAACATTGTTACCCTCAACCGATTATAACCCAGGTCTCCGCTTAACGCCTAACTGCTTAACGGGGCTATACCACTAGTTGTGCAGTGTCGGTATAGCTCGACATTAGATCATTTTGTCACACGTTAACATTACGCCAAGTTTGAATATTTAGTTTCTTATTAAGTTTACCTCCACCACAAATAGCATCTATGAAATGTATGTCTTTTGCCACAGGCCATTTTAACAGCTTTTTAGCCAGTAATAGGCTTACTAGTATCTAACTTATTACTTGAACTTAACACAGCCAAAGCGAATTCATGGCGCAAAACGTTCGTTTTTCTTTCATTCCTGAATGACATTGACAAAATAACTATCAATATAGGTGACGATAGCTGAGTTTTTCGTCAAGTGAAAAGATGAGAGAATTGTGGAAACCCCTACTCTTTTCCTCCCCGCAGGGTTTTGATCAAGCCTATATCACCAAAAAAATCATGCACGGATGCGTATTTCGAAAATCCACCAGAAATAGTCGCAATATAAACAGTTTTTTTTAGGCTTACTATAACGTAGCTACTGAAGGTTGTAGCCTACGAAGTTTTTGTCTATCCTAACCCAAAAGCATGCATGGATGCATACTTCAAAAATCCACCAGAAATAGTCGCTACATAACCACAAACAGTTTTATTTTAGGCTTACTATAACGTAGATAATGAAGGTTATAGCCAGCAAAGTTTATATCGATACGGAACTAATCCTAATGCATAATTTGCTTTGGCTGTGATGAGATTCGAACGCGGGACCTATTAGTTGCAGGTCCGCGTTTCTAACCACCATGCTATTTAACAAGGGTCGGTCTGTCTGTCTGAAACGCTTTCCAGTTTTTTGTTTGTTTGTTTGTTTAAAACATTTCTAATGTTTTCTAAACTAATCTTAACCCTTAATTTAAAGACAGAGAAACAAAAATAAGTAGTGCTTCAGCCACCCCAAACTGGAGTTGAATAGCCCTAGCTTTTCAAGAACATGTATCCCTTCCTTCAAAACCCCTCAGAGCAGATTGGGCTGGATCAAGTGAATCAGACTGGGCTAGAAAGAACACCATCAATGTTAATTACAATAAGCTGGTAATTCTGGGTGGGATTCAGTTACCTATCAGAAGGACCGAATGAAAACCAAAAGGGTTTTCGTCCTCCAGGACCGGGATTAAATAGCCCTAGGCAAAACTATCAGGAAAAATATGGTCATCTTTGTAGGGGCAGCAATAGCTTAGGCAGAAGCTGCTGACTTCACCTAACAACCGGAGGACTCCCAAACAAATCGGAAAAAAAAAAACTTCATTCCACACATTTACAATGTTTCCAGGTTTCCACAGATCGTCAGGTACAGTAAGTACAACCTTTTTTCAAAAGTGACTACAACTAAAACTGACAAAAAAGACAAACAATTTTATTGATCGACAGCCAGACTACAGCTATATTATAGAGTAAAATGCTGTAACAAATGGCATTCTAGACTTTTTGCAAACAAAATCCACAAGCCTACATAGTAGACAACAGCCACCTGGAAAATTTTGTGAAGAGTGAATATCCACTCTTCATGAAATTAAATATAAGACAAACAAATTGTGTTATTATGTAACCAACAATTAAAAATCTTGTAAATAAATACATTTGTCTTATTTTATTACTGATATATATGCATACTGAGAAAAATGTATCCACAGCGTTCAAACATGATTGATTTATTTTTGTCACATTGTCACTGGATCGGCCTTCCTCCCCCATCCAGCGTTCGGCGTCTCCCTCCTACTGACACCTGTTCCAGCCACCAGGGCTGAGCGAAGTCCCATGAGGACATGAACTAAGCATGACACACCTGTGCGTCATTTGGGAATCAGGGTGGAGTATTTAGGCTTTAGGCTTGCACTTGTCCTGTGTCGGTTATTCTCTGTGTACGTTAGAGGACGGGCTTCGCAGTCTGCGCCAGTACTCTGGGTATATAACAGGTTACGTGTATTTCGGTTTTTGTTTTGTTTGTTCGTTCTGCTAGGTTTTCATGTTCAGGCCAAGGGCTGGTGTTTTGTATCTCTGTTTTCTGCATGTTGGATTTCTGTTGGGAACTGCCATTACAAAACGTATTGAGAGAAGACCACGTTTGTGTCCTGGCGTTTGCTTCCAACCGTTACAATCTTTCAGAATGGTGTTAAACTTGGCACTAGTCTTTCAAATACTGCAGGCCATTGAAATATATCACAACATTGTGATAGAAAATAAAAGATAAATAAAGCAATTGCAATTACATAGTCAATTGCAAATAATTGCATATACAATTTAATAGTCAGTTTTACAGACTTGACTGTTTAATTGCTTTGGCATGCATATCGGTATACACATTTTCTTACTCAAACATGTTCTGGAAGCAGATCTGCCATAAAGGCAGAAATTAATGTGATTGGTACCTCAATGGAGAAAGCGGAGCTTACTTTCAGACTCTGAAATCAGTACATTTAAGTTAAATTCTAAAACAGTTATAATGGTTAGGGTTAAGGTTTGGATAAGGGTAGGTTTTTAGATTTGGGTTAGGGTTAAGCATCTTGGTCAAAGATCAACTCGGAGCGTTCAGCTTGTATAAAAAGCTAGTTATGCCCTCTCCATTTAGTCAAGTGATCACATTCACTCTTGCCTTCAGGGCAGAAAGTCATGTTTCAGTGTTTGAAACTCCAACGCGTGAATACCTCAGTGTTGTATTGGCACGACCCAAACAGCCAAGAACTCAAGGATCAACTTCAAGTAAAGTTTGTGAAATGTATTCAAAGGGAGTCTGTGTGTGTTTTTTGTGTGTGCTTTTGTGTGTGTGATTTTGCATCTGCTTTCCTGCTGTGTGAATTCTTATGTAAGTGATTCTATGTCTATGTGCAGAATGCCTGTCTTCCTCTGCACCGTAACCACTGTCATTACCTACCTTTACCCATCCAGCTTGCCTGAGCGATTGCATTGCCTCTTCTCTAATTGTATTACTGCTTGCCAAAGGTAAATTGCAGTCCACGCGCAGATTGCTATGTTTCATAATACCTAAATTCCCTTTCTCCCCACGACTCTGTCTGTCCTCTGTCTCTGCATGGCCATTTAGTAAAATCTAGCTTTTTTGATTACCGTTGTGATTGCTCAGTGTTCAAAGATTCTCTCAGTCACTTAATGTTAAATGGGGCAACTCACACAGAATATACATGTCTCCACGGGAAAATACTGTTCATGTCTCCGACCATGTATTAACCGTTAAATTTAATACTACAGTCTATAAAAGTCCGTTGGTCAAGCTTTCTGAATCTCAAATAAACAAAAGCATCAATTCACTACACCCAGGAAAAAAAGATGTTATAGCAAAATCTTCCCTGAAAATATGTAGTAATTTACGGGCAGCCGGTGGCCGGTATGTTACTGTAATTTGCTTTACAGCACAGCAACTGCAATCCATTTTACAGTCATCCGTTTTATGCTCCCTAAAATTGGTAACACTCTACAGTTGGCCTAGCTTGTCACAACATGTAATAACACTGTCACGTCACCTACACGTAGATGTGTCCTGACGTGTGTGGTTCTGTAGTGGGGCAGGAGCGACGTAAGTGATGTTTTGATAGGGTGAAAGACTAAGCGTCCAAGCGCGTTCATGATAACCAAGGTAAGGACACCTGTTTAGACAGGACACCTGTTATTTTTCGGGGGGGTTGGGGGACTGGAACAATGGAAGATTTGAAAAATTCAGGAATAGTGCTTTGCTCTAGTCTAGTGACATGCGGAATATATCTGTAGCCTATAAACAGGGAGGAGCTGATCAGCACAGTGTTTAGGTGTAGCAGGGGAGCTCCTGCTTTATGGAGACAAGGGGGCAGGAGCAAGGAGTTAGGGAAAGGATGCGAGGAGGAGAACGCAAAGGGTAGAGGGCGGGGGGATATTTGAGGCATGACAGTATAATGTTACAAACAACAAACCTGTGTTAAATTAATGAGTCCATCAAACCCACTCATTATATAAAACAAACAGTGCTTCAGGGCGAGGGATTGAACCCCCGTGGCTTTATAACATAATAGATCACAAATAAAAGATTTGCCTACCAGGACGCAGATACCTGCAATGATTTGATTTCCTTCTGTGCATGTTGATTGAGGTCTTTGAAGATCATTTCGTCTTCATGTCGTCATCCTCCATCATCCTTAATAAATAATAATAATAATAAGTAATTGTACGTAGGCAGGCTTACTAGACACATGAAATCAAGCTGAATTTGGTTTTGAGAGTGCAAACACGCTGATCAAGATGAATAGTGATGCATGTCAAGGCAAAAAAAATACAAAGCTTTCTCACCTGTAACACGACAAATGCATGAATACAAAGGACATTTGAAAATATGCAGAGTGCTTTGATGGAGTAAAGAAAGAGAATATATAGAGGGAATGGCTTGTGAGGAAAGGGTGAATAAAGAAAGGGTGAGAGGAAAGGGAGAGGAAAAAGGAGCGTGAGGGAGATTCCAGAGAAAAGAAAGGGTAAAAAGTGAACAGAGGTAGGGAACGAGACACACATCCCTTTCAGACTGCCGAATTGCAGAATTGTTTCATTATTGTTCCGAAAATGATACTGTAACTTTTATTTGGTCACCATTTATACATAGACATGTTTATGCCAATGGATGTTTTATACAGACATTGTGGTAGATAGGAAATCCGAGAGCTGCATTTGCTACCGTCCATTCAGGAACATTTGCAGCTCATGTTGGCTAACCTTTGTTAGCTTCCTAAAGCATGTATTCATTTTTTACCATTTGGTCTACTACTTACATAGCTGGCCAGTTATGCAAGAACAAAGAACACTGATTGAATTTTGCAAGTCTATATACATTTACAGTAATGTTACGCTTAGAGCCTCGTTGCTTTGATGAATGAACTGTACAGTCATGGCTAAAGAAGTACTGGCTAAACTAGTAAAAATTCTACTGGTAGGTAATGGAGCACTGGCTAAATAAGTATCACTATGGTATGGGCATGAATGAAACACGTTACATCATACTTTACAACGCCTTGGCTAAATAATGCTGAAATGCCTGCCATACTGGTCTTACATGAAGGATGTATTGCACTGCTGGTAAACAGCCTGTTAGTGACAGCACTTAGAGCATACTGTGTAGAAACAAATGTTGTTACTAATAATAAGCAGAAGCCGATAGAATTCAGTAATAATCACTTGGTCCATTGCAGGAAATGAATGTATCAGCTTGGTCCTTGGAAATCTTTCGTACATAAAAAAGACTGCATATTATTTGCAGCATGGTCATATTGGGGGCATTTAGTCTGTGTAATTGGATAAAAGTGAGAATTTGGAAAAGTTGATAAGGCACAGAAAGAGATACCAAATTGCAAGTTAAATAAGCATATGAAAAGCAATACAAATTATTCTTTGATGAAGTCTCCACCATGTGGAATCAGCAAAGTTAAAGGGACTATGGGTGAAAATTAGCCAGCTAGTTAAAACCCTCACTTCTCAAAAAATCCAGTTGACTGTGCAAAATCCCTGCAACAAGTAATATAAGTAAATTAATGTAACAGTCAATTCACTCAGTGCAAACCCGTAACAAAATAATGTTGTATTAATGAAAACACAAATCCACTCATTCAGAAAATATCTAGAGCGCTTTAGAAATTTGGGATTAAAGCAGCGGTGCCATGTACATTTATTATAGAGACTTTGGGCTTCTTTTTTCAGGAAGTTGCTTGAAAATATTGTCTGTCACGGGTTGTGTTTTTTTTGGGCTTGTTTCCTAAATGCACATGCTCTTTTGTGCTTTTTTATTGTTTTGACCATGAGGCACACTAAAACGGAGAGCGAGTTTAAAGTTTAAACATAGCCAACTACAGTCTAGCCCTGCTGCCTACTGTACGTCTGGGCTAAAATCGGCAATTACCTCTGATTGTTTCCCCTTCCCAAATTAGTTCAGTGGCTAAAAGTACGTTCAATCAATTCACTTTTGTTTGCAAACAACGGCAAATACATTTCCGTGAGTTTTGTATTCGCAATAAATGTGTTCGCAAATATTATGAAAATATAGTACATATGTAGTAAGCTGGTGAAAGAAAGGTTGACTTTAAATGTAATTCCACATTTAAGAGAACTTTTTTCGTATGCTCAGTAAATTTGAAGATTTTGAACACGTCAAAGGTCTGGTACTTGGCCCCATTAGAGCTGCCGGCTCTCTCTTGCACTTAAATACCTACACACACCTACTGCAGTGTGTGTAAAAAGGCGTTCCTTTTGGGACTTTGTCTGCAGCTCCAAGTTCCTTGTTTTGGGCTTCTTTTGACAGTCCCGGTTGCTTGTTTCTCTTGCGTTATCTGGCAACACTGGATTAAACACCAGTGGCTTTATAGCATAATAAATCACTCTGGATGCAGATCACCACATTTTCTCTATATCTGTCCCTTCAGTGCATGTTGATCAAGGTTCTCTTGGATCCTCTTGGATGTAAATGTACAAAGGCATATATCTTAAGCAAGATCAGTAGTTAAACCTGTCAATTTAATTATTAAAAATTCCACAACAATGATTGCATGTAACACCATATGTATATTTGAATTTATTTGATCATTCTTTTGGTCCATTTTTATTGCCATAATGTTTTCTAAATATTTAATGGTCTTTTCAATAGAGTTTGGGTTGTAAAGAGCGGGGTTAATTCCAAAGAGTGTCCAATCAGATTTTTTCTTTTGTTGTCTCTAGACAGCTCAGCCAGCTAGTATTGACTAGGGCTAGACCTTTAGGTTCATCTGCCAACTGTATTAGAGCAGGATTTTGTAATGACTAATCAACCAGTCAGAATTTGACTGGCAATGGGTGGGAAGGTTTTGGAAGGGGCAAATGACACAATTAGGCCTGGAAGGATCATAGACACTATGTTAGTTTCGAATGAGAGTCACCAGTTTAGTGCTACAGTTAGTATTTGTTATCTGCTTGCTTGCCATTATCCCATTAAGAGTGGGGAGTAATGGCTTTACCAAGGTTGTTAAAAAATATAAGAGAGATATTTCATCGTCAAGGTTTTTATAATGTTGCCTTTTGACATCTTTAGTCTATAGTAAATACACAACTGTTTTTTTTTTAAATATTTTTTACTTTGTCATTTAAAAATAAGATCATTTAAATAAATTCATGAAACAATAATGGATTATACTTTTAAAAACACCATTTAATAGCAGAATTGAATGTATCAATTCATCCAGTACAGCAAAAAAATCACCTATTTACTCACGAAGCTCACTTCATATTATTATACCCTTATTTCAACAAGAAACACAGCCTGACACTGCGCCAAATACCCCAAATACCAAGGTCTCTTTTACAGCTGGGCCCTGCGTGCACATGTTCACCCAGTTTTGGTACAATGATTAAAAACAAACAGGAAAATAAAAAACACAGACAACAGACAAAACAAGATGATCACAAATCGTCAAAGACAAAATACAATGATTTAAACACAGGTGTTATTCCCTTAGAAGCCTCAGGTTTTAGTGGATATTTGGACTGGCAAGGACTGTGGGGTCCCTTAGGTGTAACCCAGGGATGGGGTCTTTGCTGAAATCAATATTGATATTACTGCCAATAGTAGGACCATACTTTATTCTCTAAACATATGCAGCGCACTTGTCTTCTTACAGTGTAAACAGTACACGGAGCGTAAATATATCTCATAAATACAAGTAACACCTCTGAAAATACAACTTATGTAATACTCCTGAGGTTTACAGACAAGTCATGTCCAATCAGAGCTATGAAATGCGATGTTCAATACAAACAATCAAACATGCTACTAAATGAACATAGCAGCAAGCATTTGTGTTGGATAATTTATTGTATTAAGTGGCATTTTTGTGCCAACACACCCTTAAGTGTTTCATCTAGAGGAGCCAAGACTACTTGGGTCATTTTGCTGTTTACAGTACAAATGTATCATGGGCTTAAGCCATGTGGCCTGGCTGACAAGACCACATGACTTTAGCCCATGTTAAGCCCATGATACATAGAAAGGACTCCGCAATGGAGTAGTCAGTAATTAGAGAGGTGCAGGAATAAGTCACCCTTGTCATGATTGGGGCTTATATCTAGTAAGTAGAGCTGAATCCTTTTATTCTGTCCATTTAGAAATATTTTATATTGTTTTATAAAATGTGTCTAGCTTTGATGAGGTGCAAATTGTCACTGTCCTTTTGGGACTAATTTGTGTAATTCACTGTAAATTGATCTGAGAAGATGCACAATTATTTATGTTACAATTTAGTTTGGAAGTAGGCTATCTGAAAAGATGCAGTCAAAATTTTAACAGCAAATTTTTGCCAATGCCAAAATTTAGAACAGTGATAAAGAAACCTTTTTGAACCACTCTAACCAAATAATGTGGTACTCCTTCCCTGAAGCAAGCCATCCTATATTTCATATGCCATTCTGTTTTTTTTCCAATAGGAAATGCATGTGGGTCAATGTGTGCAAGGGCATGCTCAATGTTAGCATTGTAGGAGTCAGTTAGAGTTTAATTGGAGAAGAAAATTACTGCTGACGACGCTTCACGACTCCCCAATCACTCTAATACAGTGACATTCACGCTTGGAACCAACGTTGCTAAAAATGTGTGACCAACATTGCTACAAATTTAAAGTCACAGTAATCGCAAATTAAAGTAATTTCTTCTGATAAAACCTCCAACTATATTTGGAAAGCAGGAAACATCCCACACTGGCTATCACACCTGACCCCATAGAGGTATAGAGGTAAGTAAGCATACAGAGCAATTACCTTTTCCAAGAACCCATTGCTGATTGTACCTATCCATTTTGGCAAGATTGCAACAGCAGCCTTGTATTTTGGTGAAATTGCAGGTGAACTGAGATTCACCCAGCTCCCTAGCTTTGTATTGATAGACCCAATTATCTAATGTGTTGTCAGCTTGAGAATGAGATGCTGACAATTTCAGAAATGGACTTAGATGCTACTGTGGATGATATACAGTACATGGCTTGTGTTGGCAACACTCTGTACTGTCATTATTTGTTAAAGATGCAATGTGTTTCTGTTGCTGCAGCCTGGCCCTAGGCTTTTGTTTTTGTTACCAAACGCATGAGCTATTCTTCCAGGCACCCAGGTCCTCACAAAACATCAAACATGACAATACAGAATAGATAGGTACAATATAAAGAAATAACTACACCTTTAAAAACAGCTTTTCAATCACCTCTCTCACAATAGTATTGAAAAAATTAAAATTGTTTACATACATATGTTTTATCTAAAGCCTCAGTTTTTGGTTGGTATGTCATTATTAAGGAAATACTCATACAGATATATGGCTACGGTATCTCAAGAGGTTTTGTGATAAATGAGTGATCTGTTTCAATTAAATAAATATTTAAATTGGCATGCAATTTCTTTAGCTCTTTGTCAATCAGTTGAGCTTTTACCACTCTAACAGTTCATTAAATGTGTGCATGCTTGTGAATGCTTGTCAACTGGAATTTCATGAAGGCTTGAAATGCATCCATCTGGATACTTGTTTCTTTCCTACATTTAACCAGCAAATATTTTTGTACAGTGTCAGCATATGATTCACTACAAAACTTTATTTTTTCTGATCTCCTATACATTATATTTGGTCCAGACTTTTGTAATTTAGCTACTATAATGTAGTACCTACATTCAATCTCAAATTTAAAAAAAGCAGCATGTGGTTGCCTAATTGCTATCATTGTACTATGTCTGTCAAAAAAGGATATCCACGTACATTTCTACACAAAACAATACTTTACACTTTGACCCTACACTTCTATGCAATTTATTCCTATTAACCAACACACACCTCTCAATTTGTTTAATCATACGCACTTCTTTTGAACAAATAGTGCAGTAGATAACTGACATTAGCATTATTTAATAGGTTATGTTAAACGATGTAAAACCAAATAATGACAACATTGCCATCTAAAGTACATTTGTGGATGCTGGCAATGTTTTACATTGCAGCTTTACCTTATTAATTAATATCATACCTTTTCTATTATTACTACTATTATATTAACGTGCATTCTACGCTGTCTGTAGAAGGTTTTTATCCCAATTAAATAGCTTGCTAGCGAGACTTGGTTGACAGCTGTCCACCAGGTCCAGTGGGTATATTATGCTTTGAAACACATCCAAACATTGCTGCTTGCCCAACCAGGAAGTCTAGATCAGAATTCTTACAAGCCGAAAGTCAGACACACTCCACCCTTTCATCTCAATTGAGCTTGCAGGCACCCAAGCCGCCATAAGGAGTCACAATGAGGCAATTAAACTATAGGTGAAAAATGTACATTCAGAGTCCCAAGTTGGACCATTGGTGATGCAAAAAGCACCATAAGCGTGGTAAATTCTTCTCACCCATTTGTGGTAGGACTGTGTTAGGGGAGTGTATAATAGCAAGCAGGTGGACTTTTTTTTGCTATCTGGGACAGTGCTCGTCCTGTGTGTCGGTCATTTGAAACCGGATTATCGTTCACTGTGTATCCCAAGGGCAGGAACGTCAGCCACCATAATGTCAGCTGTAATGTTAATCAATGTGACATCCAGATGGTTCAATATTACAAGCTGTTTCTCTCTCACCCATCAAAGTAAACATTATTTGTTAGCACTGTTAGTGCCTGGCTGTTGTTGCCAGTGTCAGTGAGTGCCAGTATTCATAGCACCAACCACTGCACTCAGTTGGAGAGGGGAATCTTGGGAGTGGAAGGAATTGACACATGCTCTAAATGCGTAGCCTACTCAAACTAGGTTGGAAGAATGATCAAGCTGCTTGGATTTGGTAGATTTACATTTTGAAAATATTGTTTTGAAATTATTATCATTACATAGATTAATTTAAAATCAGTAATTACGTAGTTTAATATGTATCGTTCATCTTACCCATGTTCCTCATTGTAAGGAATATTTTGTTATGTTGTTATATGTATGAAATGAATGGAATACATGATCATTGGTTTTTGTTATGTGCATCCAGCTAGCATCTATATTTCCAAACCACATGGATTGTTTACTTCATTCAAAAACATTTTCCAATATTACTGGTTCTTACTAACCTAGGATTATTGAACATTTTGAATTAACCTGGTTGCTTTAAACTGCTCACGGGACAAATATTTAAGGTTTGATTACAAAAAAAAAAAAATTTGTAATGATACCAAGCCAGCATGCTGGATAACAGCTTTACAACTGGACATTGACTACGTCACGAACACTTTTGAATTACACAGGAAGAACTGAAAAAAGTCTATAGGTATCAAAACGATGTCGTTTGAAGTGTAGGATACTATATGCAATAGGGTGCTGTGCCAGATATTTCTGTATGTTTGTGTGAGAGTAACAGTAGTCAACTTATATTTAAAAGGGAGAAGTCTACCTGAACATTAAGCCCATTAGTAGCTAAAGTTTAGAGTAATGTATGTGTTATTGATGGTGTTAATGCTATTAAAGAAATGCTGGTATAGATGTTTTTATTTCACCATCCCTTAAAATGAAAGCATGTAACTCAATACACTGCTTACTGTAAAGTTTTACTTATAATGAGACACTCCAGACACAACGTGAGGTTTAGCTATCTTATTTATTTGTTCTGGTACATTACACTTACGTCATCACAATACAGACTGGCAGACATACAATATCATGACACATACTATATGCTAAAAACTATATGCTAAAACTATATGCTAAAACTTTTTTAATATTCATAAATATATTGTATACCTCCTCCCAGAAGTGCACTTAGCAACAGAAAGGGCAGAGGAGCAGGTGCTTGGACACAACTTCACCCCTATCTGTGAACGTGCCTTTTGGTGTTCCTTCCGCAAAAGATCACTATTACTCAGACACACAGACATGCACAAGCACATGCGCACACACACACACACACACACACATGCACGCACACAGGATGTGAGGCATGTGCATGAAAAAGGATGGGCATTAAGTTAATGTTCTGTGGCATTTGCAACGTGTAAATTATATTCCACGCTTTGACCTTTCTTTGTTCTAAAAAAGGGGGAAAAAGTATGTAAGTTGGCCACTATTCCCACTTTATACAACACTGGTAGTTGAGAAACTGCAAATGTGCACACACGCACACACCTATGCACAAATCTGAGAATTTATTTTATGTTTGTCTTATGACAGGCTTGGGTAGTCCATTAGCAGGGGTGGACAACATAATTGTTTAAGCTTTTATAAAATATTCAGAAAGAGAAACAATTGGTATGAATGTAATGTTGTTAGCCTGAATTGCTAACAGCAGCAGTAACTGAGGACATCCAGTATACTTGTAGCACTGTATATACAGTTTACTATAACAAATAATCTATCTGGCAAAATAAAACTTAGTAATGCTTAAATAATATGAATGTGAGATGGAGATAAGTTTCTCTTTTTCTTTGCTACTGTATCATAGTTTACCATAACATGTTATTTTATTTTGTGACTAGTTCTTAAGTAGATTTTAAACCCAGTACTTTTTAACCTTTGCTTTTTTAGTGTTACTTAAATTACATCAAAGTAATCACAGTTTAACTTATTATTACAAGTAACCTTTTCAACCCCAGATTTAGTCTAAGATGTGTTGCTAGAATTGGGTGAACACAAATAGAGCAAAAAAAAGCCACGCACTGCCTTGCACTGCAGAATCAATTCAACATATTTGGCATTGGCCTTCATAGTGGGTTGGTAACAATCAATCTGCCCATAAGCAAGGGGTGTATGTTTCCAAAACAGTGGGCGTAGACTTGTTGTGAATCTTCTAGCCACTCTTTTGAATATAGCTGCCTCCAGAAAATTGTATTGGCCTCGTAGTGGAACAACATGGAGCGAGATAGATCAGGGTCAACCTTCTGCTGATTTTCTGGACTACATTTTCTTAAACATTTATTTAGAAAGAGATCAGGACTAATTAAGTTACTGCAGATGTACACTTCACAGCGTAAGTGTTTTCTGACAGAAACAAAGGCTGGAACACGCTAGCTAATATTTCCCAAGTGGATCTTGCTATCGTGTGCTCCCCAAACTCAACCTATTATTATTTGATTGTTTTTAGAGCATGGTCAGAGCAAGTATTTCAAGGTCAGAATTTAAGACAACCTATCTGTTGGAACACAAATACTTATCAACAGTGGTCCCCTGTAGCTCAGTAGGGAGGGCATGGTTCTTGAAATAGAAGGGTAGTGTGTTCAAATGACAAATGAAATAAATATGTACAAAACAATTTTAGAGAATGCCAGGAAGCCTGCAAGACTAGAAAATCCTATCACACTTAGAAGATGGGAAAAAGAAACTCAGGAGGCTTCTTTATGATTCCCAGCATAGCCTCCACAGGAAATATGCTGCTAAGCATTGGAAACATTCTATATGCCTTCTTCTGCAGAGAGAGATGGGCGGTGACTCCTTAGGAGAGTGGAAGACTCATGAGAGCTTTTAGTTTATGGCAGATAAATTGCACAGACTTAGTCTTTCACATGTGGAAGAGATGGCAGATAGCACAGTCTATAAAAATTCAAAGGCATGTGCCTGTGGTGAATGCCAAGAACGTGAATGCTCCACTGTACCGTACCACCAGCCAATCATCAATCCAACAAAACGCTGTCACTCACCCAGTTGTATCTGGTGAAGAACAAAACTATGAAAATTAACAACAAAACAAAAGGTTAACTTAATCAATTTGAAGAAAAACAACCATAACAAAGGTAGAGGTGGAATACCAGTCTCGTGTTGCCCCAACATCTTTCCCTTTAGTTTTTCACCTGTCAGATGGGCGACATATACATCTTACTATGCTGGCGGGGATTTTTTATGTTGCTTTCTACGAATATAGGGTTCAATAAATATTTAGTGTTCACATGCAATCAGTGTACTTCTTTACAGATGCTTTCTCTGTTCTGAAGCTTTTTTTCCCCATGAAAGTGGCTGTCCTTTCACCCCCCTTACTCATCATGATTACCAGCAACCCACCATTTTATCCCTATCCATCTGCCCTCCACTCATCATCCATCTCTGCTAGCACAATGGCCAGAGAGTTTTATCTGTGATTCTGACACGCCCCTGCCCAGTGATTAAAATACACACACATACAAGCGCACAAACACATACTCACACTGACAGACAGTGACTGACACACATACTATGTTTAAATGTGTTCGGGGTCTACCACCTCTGGTCTGAGCCTTGGCACCTTTGATCTAATTTCCAAAATTCTGGAGGAAAATCAAATCAGCTAATCAAATGTTACTATGCAACATCCTTGAAAAACAAAACAACTACTTTTGTTCCTCTCTCATTAAGGCATTGAGGATGTGCTTGGTGGATGTGTGGAACATGCTGAATCTGGTTCAGATGGTTGTCTGTTAAATCACAGCACTTGAGAAGCACAAACCAATCAATACCATAGACCAGCCTACTACATTTGATGTTTGCCCAAATACACAAACACACACACATCTCAGAAATGTACAAGTACAGTATATCCTTGTGGAGACTAGCTAAAGGACCCCATAAGTTACATTTTTTATTGTTTTACTATCCTTCTAGGGATTTTAGGTCCCCAACACACACCTACATCTTCCAGGCCATTTTAACTAACAACTGCATCAAGTGAGATATTGCCATGGAGCCAGAACGAAGGAAGACTATTCCTATCCATTTCACATCAAGGTTAATTTATCCATCCTTAGGAGCCACATGGGCACTCTGCTCAGCACTCACTCCACTAACCCCTGGGGCCCTGGAGTCTGTGGTCCATTACTGAAAGATGAATGACAATGGTATCTCCACAGATATATGATCTTATAATTAAATGGTACCTATTCCCCCAGGAGCGGACAGGGCCAGAATACGTCAAGGGTTATCTGAGCACTGGTTTTAAGCAGTGTTGATTGGCGCCCTATTCCCACTGCACTAAAAAAGAAATACATTGCCATTTGGGATGCGACCCTCTTGCTTTAAATAACGGATAACCAACAGGTAAGAACTGTTACCTCCTAGTCGTTTCCTGGAACTTTCCTGGAAGTCAATATCTTACTCCAGTACAGTATACTAATTTGTTACCTACTGTTACGCATACAAAGCTTACTTTTTAACCTTTCGTTATTTTATATATTGGCCTAATCAGTGTAGAAGTATATTACAGTGACTTAAATAGTTGCTTCCAGGCTGGGAAAATGAAAAAGAATGAACAAAAATGACCTTTTAAAATGCATTTTGTATTATGAAAAGCTGTTGGCGGGGAGGACTGCAGAAAGGGTGGAGGAGAACGAGCTGGGGTGTGAATCTGATCAAAACTGATCAAAGGTGCATTATACATCAGTAGCTGCTAAAGCCCTTCTCTACATGGCACTTCTGGGTCAGAGAGCATTAGGTTTGTGGGTGTGTGCGTGTGTGTGTGTGCGTGCATGTGCACTTGTGTGTATGTGCATTTGACTGCATCTATGTGTGTGCACAAGTGTGTAAGACTTTGTGTCGCTGCATGAGCCAAAATATAATATCTGTGTTTCGGGAGGCTTTGCTCCCACCTGAGCCTCGCCAGCCTTTACCTTCCCCCCGATTGGCTGCAGATGTCCGTATGGAAATGATGTCAGATTGCAAATACCAGGAAGCAATTTGTAGCAATTTTTCAAAATCTTTAAAGTCAGCTGCTCAGCATAGAAATGTATCAGACTTGAGAACAGTGTTTATTACCGGCACAACCCCCAATATAAGTAAAACAAAAACTAAAGATATAACAAAGTAAATCCACAAAATAATATTTTGCACAGAAGAATATAATACTGCCACTGACCATATGTGAACCATGAGGGGATACTTAAAGAGGCTCAGTGAATGAATGCAGGCAGCTTCAGATACCAATCCACAATAAGGGATGTCGACGTTTACACAGACTTAACAACTACTCGGCTCTACCGTGTATGAGCATTTGATTTCTGTAAATTCCTGGAGACTAAAAAAAAGGAATCTATAATTTATAAATGAACAGAGCTCACGTTATTCTCAGCTCATTGGCATTTTGAAAAGCACTTCAAAGTAAGGTCAAGACATTCCCTCAAGGCTAACTTTTTAGGTTGTTGAGTGCTTGGCCAAAGAGGTCAAATCCTCATCTTTTCTGCTCTGTGAGAATTGATCATTTGAATTTTCCTCTTTCTTTTGGTGTCGGGAATATTCAAAACCCGAATCTGGAAATTGAACCACTGACCTTCCCCTAGGCATGAATGTGTGTGCACGTTTTTGTGTTGATCTTTGTGTTGTTTTTACTGGTGGACAGATATCAGTTAAGACGGCATATTCCCGACTGGTGTCCAGGTTACTCTGGTGACATTTCTACCACATAACAGTCAGTCAATCAATCATTCTACCTATCAAGCCTCCACCAGTAAAAGAGACATCCAATACCCAAAGCTCTGACACGCATCTGCCACTAAATCATGTTCAATTCCAGGATCTGTTTGTGTGTAAACGTTTTACTATTCTACTGGGGACCAAAAACATGTGCTCAAAAATACATATGAACATGAATACATGGAAGAGTACAAAAAAGTACTGTTCTTCATATATATGATGGTCAGTACTTTCTTGAGGAACAGAAAGAAATCCAGTGGACATCCTGAAGATATCTTCAAGTCCAAGCTTGAAGACATCTAAAGAAATGGCCTTGTAAGACATCTTGCATCTCAGAAATCATTCTTTAAAGGCTATTGATTGTTGACATTCTGCAAGAAGGGTTTCTTAACTGCAAAACTGAAATCCATTGTAGAAAGACTAATCAGCTGGCCTCCATCAATGTCTTGAGGGCAAGAAAGCATTCAGGCAAGATCACTTCAGTCCCCTCCCATTTTTCCCTGTGCTTTGACCCTCAGTTATGGTCCATCTATCCCACGAAGACTTCAAGCATTTGCAAAATATAAAGTCTTAAATTATTAAGATGGTAAAAAATAACTTTTCTAGACCCCCATGCTTGGAACTCCTTTATTGAAAAACAAATGGACACAACTATCTTCCAAGAGTTCCTCTGAAGAGTGTGTGCATCACAATAAAAAGACTTATGTGTTTCTGTACTCAGAGGATAATCCACAAATAAGACTTCAACACCTCGTGTGTTTCTGTACTCTGAGGATTAATCCACAAATAAAAGATTCCCAATACCTCATGTGTTTCTGTACTCCAAGGATTAATCCACAAATAAGACTCAAACAACTCATGTGTTTCTCTACTTTGAGGATACTGTATAAAGTACACAAATAAAAAGGGAAGCCAATGTGTTTTTTAGATTGTTGAATAATCCGGCGTTGAATAATCTTTCAATGAGCCACGTGGGTCAGCCTGCTTGTGACAACCAATGAGTGGAAGGGAGAGGTGTGACTTGCAGTGCGTTGAGTGTCTCAAGATAAAAAAAAAATCATTTCAGTTAAAACCTGGCAACACAGGTACCTCTTGACACATGCTAGCAGTTAAGATGAAGTGATTGAAAAAAATGTGTGTGCATTTATTTTGCCTTGGTGGCATATGCAACAAATGTAGACTAGTGTAAGTGTTAGGCTGCCGAAAACAGTACCTCCCTACGATACCCAACCAACATGACTTGGGAAATCATTCTTTGTTCATTTGAATAACCAATCAGTACTAACAAACATGAATAATTGGTTGTTCTTTTTGGCTGGTACATTTCCAGGAAGAATTCTGGCATTAGTAAAAACATTTTTCTAAATAATTATTTGACTGAAGAAAAAAAAATGTTTGATGATAACTTCAGATTAGTGTTGATTGTAAAGTGAAATTAAAAAGGCTTGACTTGTTTTTCTGTCACCCAACCTCTCCTATTTAAATCAACTAAGGCCCATTCGGTATTTCCTTATTTCTGCTTGGTTGATTTCATTCTACAGGGAAACAAACTTCTACCAATAACTGTGATCACAAAATTTAAAACACAATCAAGGACAATGACAATGCCTTGTACTGTCGGACTTAAAGCCAGGAGTGATGAAAAGCAAAATATGTTTTTCAGGCCCAGGGAAAATTACCTATAGTGTGAACTCTCAGACAGTTTATCAGTGTAATTTTGTACTCTATGGCCCCACATTAATGTAAATGAATAGGATGCTTAGTGGTGACATACACACATTCCCCTTTTACCCAAAGACACGCCTCTAAAATTAAAGCAGCAAAGTTGGCATTTTTTCTCCGACAGTATCTCTCTGGAAACAATCAAACAAACGTAATTAGCTTAGATGCAGAAAGAAAGTACAACAGAATGATTGCATACATTACAAAGATAATGATTGACAGATAATTATGCATGCAATCACAGATGTCTCTGTATACATTATCTTCACACCTTCAATATAGACAGTTAACACCAGATCTCATTTGATATTAGACATTGGTCCAGGTGGGGAAAATAGCCACTAGGATGGGGGGTGTTGCATTTAAAATCCTATACCAATTTTCTAATCATCCTAAAAGGTGATGTCCAAAATCAAGAATGAGTTCTAGCCAAGAATTTGTTCTGTAGGTCATCATTTTTGTCAAATTGTTATGTTTGCTTTGACATGCTAATATGTCATTATCAACACAGATGTTTGCACAAAGATACTGTGTGTTTTCCTTCTGTTTTTATTTCTTCCAAATAACATTGATTTTCAGGGCTAATATTTATATGCTACCATCCCCCAGCATGGAAATCTTTGTCAATCCAAAACATCAGCCAAACACCTTTTCGCCATAGCTTACTTTACAGCCATGTGAAAACGTATTTACTTTCCATATATTTAAAAAATATAAACTTAGTTTATATTTTTATAAAAATATCAACATGTTTCAATATATTTCCATACATATGTTTGAATATATGTACATATAAATATGTATTATGATGTCTGTCATTGAACACCTGACTCAACTTGTTTACTAAGTATCAAGCCCTTGACTTCTTCATTCAGGTGAGGTAGTTCAAGACTACAACAAAATTGTGAGGCAGATGGGGGTCACCAGGAAGCGGTTTGAGAACCTATAATTTTGGGCTGAAGGAATATGAGAGGAAAGAGTGCATTTTATACATACATTTTCTGTTTGATCTAGGTGATATCCTAACAAAAATATAACCCCATGTTATGTGTTGCTTATGTTTCATTAGCTGATATTAAAAAAAAACACAGAAATGTTCCAAACACACAAAAATTCCTTACCCACAAAAGGCATGTACACAATTCTTTTTCCTGCCTGTTTGTCAGTGTTTCTTCTTTGCCAAGACAATCCATTAACCCAACTGCTGTGGCATAAAGAAACTCATTAAACAGCATGATTGTTACACAGGATGGATGATTTCCAGTTTCACCTGTTCGGGGCAGTAACTTGTTTTTTATGCACATGACTCTTTGCTTTACTGGTGATGAGCCAACAAATGTAATTCCTATCTTAGGTGTCAAAATATCGTATCTAGATAGTGACATGTTAAAGGCTGTGGCAAGTGCTCTGGTTCAGTGTCACTTCAATTATGCATGCACATCAAAAGAACAAGCTACAGTCTTGCCAAAACACGTTGGTAAGAGTTTTAACCTCATTCATTCTCCTCTGGGGGTTGAGCATTTCAATCAGCTAGATTTTTTTTATATACTGGCACTACTGAGTGGATCAACCTGCCTCATTAATGCAGAGACATGCCAACCATATATTCCTTTTCAGATCATATCAAACATTTTGCTCATCGGGCAATGCAAATTCATGTCTGTTTCTTTAAATGCGTGTATCTACTTTATGTAATTTATCTGCATGAGTAATGTTGTAATGGTTTGTGTTTTTTCATTGACAAAGAAAAAAACCTTAAAGTAAAAGTCAAAACATTTTAACAAGTTTGCAAAACTGAGGTATACATGAAAGTATAATGCGTCAAACATATCGAATTTCCATTTAACCTAAAAATTCAGCTTCATTAGTGTTTTTTAATGTATACATTATAATATAAATATTTGAAGACAGACATTATACAGGGGTACTCTAAGGGACATAGTAATGTATATATTATATTTGAAGACAGACATTATACAGGGGTACTCTAAGGGACATAGTAATGTATATATTATATTTGAAGACAGGCATTATACAGGGGTACTCTAAGGGACATAGTAATGTATATATTATATTTGAAGACAGACATTATACAGGGGTACTCTAAGGGACATACTGTAGAGTAAGGCTGCTTTGGCAGAACAGATTGATCCAGTTCAGTAAATTATTTATATAATTAACCAAAATAATGGGTATCAGGTTAAAAATCAAAGACCGATACATTGTGTAAACAGTTAAGAACCCCCCCTCCCAAAAAAAAAATAAAACATAGGGCAGGATGGGTGGTAAAAATAAACAAGCCAAACACCATAATAAAATGTCTTCACGTGTCTTTTATATAATGTCACTTTTTTCATTTAAATCAAAATCCATACATGGCACAGGTGTCAAGTTCACAAAATCATTTAAACAGAAAGGAAATTTGTTCAAACAGAATTAATTATTAAAATTGTAACCTGAGGTGATTGAGACAATAGAAGAGAATTAGGAGCTTGAGTGGAACGATGAGGAATCCATCCTCTTCACTGAACCTTGTTTAAGTAGTACCTGTAGCTCCTTGCAGCATGGAGAGTCTCTTTGTTAACAGCGTTGGCCTCCTCAAACTGAGAAGTGGCACCTGTTTTATCAGGATAGGGAGAAATACAGTATAATCATCCCCACTTGCGCCTCGGTGTGTGCCTGATTTGTTGTTACTTCCATGCCTGGCAGGACTGCTACTATGTCTTAAGCCCAACATGGTAAAAGAACTGTCACATTTGCTGGTTCCAGCCATTCGGGATTATGCAATCTCAGTTTCAATTACTCAAAACTGATTTAAGTAAGCCTGGGAAAGTCAACACAATTATACTAGCGAAGAATGTGATCATAAGTCAGTGGTAATGCAGGGGCTAGCTGACCTATTTTTGGAGCAAACTTGTTATTTATTCAGCCAGTTGAAATCACAGGGCATAATATAGCAAGTATATGCCATATGAATGGGTTTCTTCGCTTCTCCCATGTTGTTTTTCAGTGTCTACATCTGGATATGCAGGTGCCATTTGGTTAGCTAGCAAGATATGAATTATTACTAGCTTCAGTATACTGGACTTAACGAATATTATCCAGTTAAGCAGCGCCTTTTGTACATTTTGGGACAGTAGGTATTTTTTCTTCTTTTCGATTCATAATCCAAAACTTTGGATTGGAAATCAAACAATAACTAAAACATGGAAGTATAGATTCTCAGCTTTGATATGTGGTAACCCAGCACTCCATTTAGGCATTGATAAATGGAAATGCTATGTTTTACATAAAAAAAAAAAATGATAGAACTTAGAGCTCCAAAATGGTATCTCAAAAGACATGCTCTTTAAAGAATATCTGAAATAGGACAGTTGAGTCTGTAGTCACGTGTGGATGGGAATGAGCTCCAGGGATCACAGCTTTATTTCCAGTGCAAGGCAGTCATCCCTTATTCAAGTGCCTGAACGTATCAGTCAAGTTGTTTCTGTTATCCCTTCACTTAACCAGTGAGTCTTAATGCCTGTTTTAGGGAAGTGTTAAATATTTAAGTCATACTTTTGAGTCAGTGTTGAGATTATATATATATATAATATATTTATTTTAATGGCACAACAAGTAAGAAGGAAAGGCTAGGGACATTTTGTAGAGGGAGACTGAGAAGAGCGTGGCAGATGGCTAGTCACACCGGGGCTCTAACCCTTCGCCAGGAGACATGCGTGGTCAGGACTGGGGTTTGAACTGCAACGGCAGAATCTGACACAACTTAAATCCATAATCTCTCTCTCCTGCTCATCTGTTTGGTTGCTGCAGCAACAGTGTAATTATAAGGACTGATTGTACATGGGCGCACCACAGAATAATGGTACGTATTAAACACACATTTGGATACACTCTTACACAATGGGCGTACCTCATTCTTACCATGTTCTGCAGACACTAGCAATTACACTGCAGAATGTTGCTCAGACAATGTTAGGCTGCTGGAAATAATAGAAAAAAGGTTTGTGTGGTTTATTGTTTGTATTTTAAATAATGTCAATATTAGTCAGCGTATTCCAATTGCTGACTTTAAATCATGGTTCATTTTTAAAGTTAATTGGGTCCAGTACAGTAGACCTTTCAATTAAATATGTAATTTCAATTTGATTGACAGACTTTAAATGAGTTAGCTTTGCTGTTACAAGAGCAATTTGTGCATCTTCTCAGCTTGTACTGTATGAAACCGTTTCAAATGTGAACATTTCTTTTATGCTTTTTAGAGGGTTTTTTTTAAATCAAATGCTTTTGTTTACATAACATATATGTTACAGACTGTACCTGAAGGTCTGGGTCCCACTGTAACCTAATGTTCCAGCTATTCTATGAGGTAACGGAAGCCATTATGTTCAATCAATCAATAAAATAAAATAAAATCAGTTGAATGTATTTATAAAGCCCTTTGTACATCAGCAGTTGTCACAAAGCGCTTTTACAAAACACACAGTCTGAAACCCCAAGGAGCAAGCAACAACAGAGTTGAAGCACACTAGCTAGGAAAACCTCCCTAAAGGGGCCGAAATTTGGGAAGAAACCTAGAGAGGAACCAGGCTCAGAGGGGTGACTACTACTCTTCTAGCGGTGCCGGGTGAACCTTTGAAGAGTATAAGTTGTAATAATTAGTAAATGCATGTGGCAGTGTCCAGGGTCTATAAAACCTATTGCAGGTCGAAAGCATGACCAGATGGACAAGGACAGGGACAACCTGAGGGGAATGGTCAGCAGAGTTGCAGCTGGAATCGTCAGGTTTCGAACAGCAACAAGTCTTTTAAGCCTGGTACTCCAGAGTTGTGGGCCAAGACCTCATGTCCTCCTAAGTTTAAACGGAGCAGGAGACTAAAGGAACATTTAGAGAGTGCATTCCTTAGATTTACAAGGATTTACAATGGAGAAGGAGAACTGACCCTACTCGCCCAGCACAATAATATAGCAGAGTGAAACCTTGGGGCTGAGACAGGGGGATCCAGTGGCACTGTGGCCAAACCTGGGGGAGGCCCCGGATAGAGTCCAACAGGCAGGAAGTCAATCCACCCACATTGCGTCCGGAACGTCATGTTAGCACTTCAAAATTGTTGAAGAAGAGCGTACTAGTTCTTTTTTTGTAAAAGCTACCAGCTCCTTTATAAAACAAGTAGCCTCTAGTGGATCACCGGTCTAGATTAACATAGTGTTGCAAAAAATGTGAATCAAAGTGGAATGAAGGTGAATAAAAGCTATATTTGCAATGAATAGCAATGGCTAGTGGTTGATTAGACTTTGTTCCAGATAAACTGCTGCTGATCTGGGAATCTGCCTGGTATGTGTCCATCGTAAGGATACACTTTTCACAGTTTAGGGAAATTGGGAATATCTCCACATAAAATAACAAATATTAGGGTTGTATTTGAAATACAACCCTAAGTTAAATCTCTCATGCAACCGTTAACTTGCATCCATTTAATGTAAAAACAATTAAACAAGTTACAGACTATTATTGAATCAGTGAATTATTTGCAATAGCTGCGAGAGCCACACATAAAATTTATTAAAAGGGTTTATTACTATCCAAGGAAAAGTAAGATGTTACATTTAGAACACAATAAGAATGTTAATAGAAAGGGGGCTCTGACAGGAATGGAGTTTTCTGATAAGTTTCAATTTGGTAAAGCAACAAGAAAAAAAAGAGGAAACTTGAAACTGGACAATTCTAACGACTCTGAATCAAAATACAAACATGCGATTCATTTTTATTTTGATTGTGATGTCAGCATGTCTCAGTTTCTCTGTCATGTAATGTATTTATCTGCTTTCACTTTTTTTCTATGTATTTTTCCAGTTGGGTGAAGAGCATTTTGGCACAAAAGGGCTGCCAAGCATCACCCAAGTGGATGCTACACACTGGTAGTTAATGAGGTTACTTTCCCCTTTACTATGTAAAGAAATTTTTGGAGCTCAGTATGTAGGAAGGCGCTATATGAATCCACTATATTATTATTATTATTACGCACAAAGTAAAGACTCACTCCTCAGGGATGTAGTTAGTGCATTACCACAAAAACTTGACAGATAGACAGAATCCGCTTTTTTACCATCTCTGTTCTGTCTCACGGTCCCAACTCCATGTCGCTCAGGTGAGATGTGCTACCAGACAAAGTAGCATTAACTTTAAGTATGTCTTTTTTTTGCCCTTTCCCTCAGCTACTGCATGATTTTATGTGTGTGGAATCGTCATACATTGGTGTTTGTATTTTTTTTCCTATTTCATCAGTTAACACATTTTCAGTTACAGCAACGATCTTAGCAACAATTAGGGACAAAATGACAGACGCTTCACCATGACGGCTTGGGGATTTGATCTAGATGCATTATCCGCTAGGCTACCTAGCGGCGGAAATAGAGTGTTTAAGCCTAAACATACAGTAGATCAATACTGCGCTGTTAAGTTGTAGCTGTGCTTTGGAAGAACTTGATTGACAGGCAAAACTCGCTGCTCTGGAAGTTGCTGACCACTCTTGTCTGATCATTTGTGAGGACATACAGTACCTGTATCTAATAGCTTTACTTTTAATGCAAGGTTACCAGTTCTACCTATATTATACAATATACTACAGCTGGCAACCTGCAAACCATGACCTTTTCTGCATCTCACACCCACACATAAATGAAAAGGAGACGGTTGCTAACGTTACAAAGCTGCTCTAGAAGAACTCAATATACGGTACATTGCTAAACATGGCTGCTTGGCTAATTTAGTACCTAATGAGTTGAGACATGCGTTCTCACTAAGAAGTTTCGATGACATTTCAGTCATGCTTTATCTGTTTTCTTTCCTTCTTCCAGGTGACATCAACTTCTTCTAGAATGTCACCTATTCTCACCCCTAACTGACTCCCGTCGTCTGAAATGTGCATATCCCCCCACATGCATTGCCCTGATTTTAGAAATGTATGTTATTTTCTTGCCCTCACCATACAGCGGTAGGGGCCCTGATCCCTGAGCAGTGCTTGCATGGTTGCTAGCGTGCTTGTGTGTGATTACCGGAATATGTGTGCAGACAGTAGGGTAGGCTAGGAGGTTGACTAGTGGTTGGAGAAAATGTCCATTAACCAAAAGAAAACTCAATCATATCCCAAACCTGGTAATGTGAAAACTGTTCTTGTGTTCCTGAGCAAGTCTGTTAATCCAAGTTGCTCAAAAGTGTGTGTGTGTGTGTGTGTGTATTTTTGCCAGCTTGTGTGTGCTTGCATGTGTGTACTGATTCCATTAGAGTACACCCACACAGAACTGCACGCTGTTATCCCTGCCAGAAGGCTCTTTGACAGATGTGGGAGTGGGGTCAAAGTTGAACCAAGAGCAGAATGCTGTGGGCACGTCTCCAGTTGTTCCACCGGAACTGTAAGGATGGCTGCGTGATCTCATCTAAACTCGCCCCTTTAACCCCGGTTTGGCAACTGACATTAGAGGGACTACCTTTCAGTTGTCCTCTGAAATGGATCTACGGTCAGTTTATGTGTTATAACTCCTATTGGTAATGGTCTGTGACTATAAGGAACGTCTCGCTTCAGACAGTGATAACAAAGAAAACTCTGGCCTTGCAAATGTCTCTGTGAGGTCTGTAAATGAATGCTGCTGTTACTCTAATGGAACCACTGCTCATCTTCGGGTGCACCGGAGAGAAAGGTCACACTGACAATGGCTCCGCCCTCACTACCTAGTTTTTTGTCTAATATTGGTTTTATTTTGTTCATGCTGCACTCTCGCTTATACAGTATGATCGACTAGCACTTTTGGAAATCCCCTCATCATTGAACGCGGACTTTAACACCACTCACTTGAGCCCATGCTTTGATTCATTTGTCCCGTCACCGATCTGTTTACCAATACGCTGACAGTGGAGAAAGAAGAGATGCAAAAATGCCGATATCCTATTTAGATCTCGGACGAGATACTGCAATCTGCCATTATAGAGCATTTTACTCGCAAATGTTCAATCCCCAGACAATAAAATGGACGAACTACACACACAGATTAACTTTCAGCATAACATTGCAAACTTTTGTGTGCTAGCGTTTGTGGAAACATGGCTTGATCCCTTGAAGTCAGACTCATGCGTCACCCCTGCTGACTTCTCTATCTACCGGCAGGACAGAACGTCAGAGTCAGGTAAACGTAAGGGGAGGGGTCTGCATTATGGTTAACTCTCGCTGGGGAATGGATGTTGCAGTGCTCTCAAAACACTGCTCACCTGACCTGGAGTTACTGACTGTAAAGGTACGGCCCTTCTACCTTCCGCGGGAATTCAGCTCAGCTATTATCACAGCAGTCTACATACCCCCACACGTGGATAAAACGCATGTACTGGAAGATCTATGTGGAGTCATAAATGAACTAGAGGACACCCACCCTGAGGCAGCTTCTGTTGTTTTTGGCGATTTTAATAGAGCAGACATGAGAAAAGTTTTGCCGAAATATCCCCAGCACATTAAATTTCCTACTCGGGTTGATCAGACTCTTGACCACTGTTATTCACAAATATGAATTGGTTACAAACCCCTCCCCATCCGGCTTTTGGTAAGGCGGACCACACCAATTTTGCTCCTCTCATCCTATAGACAACACCTAAAACAGGATAAGATGGTTTCTCAGACAGTTCAAAACTGGAATGAGGGATCCATTGCTGCTCTACAGGACTGCTTTGAAACAACAGATTGGCAGATGTTCTGTGATGCAGCCAATGGGAACACTGATGAATACACAGACTCTGTCTCAACATATATCTCCAAGTGCATTGATCATGTCGTCCCGAGGGTCAATGTCAGGACTTTCCCCAAAAGCCCTGGGTTAATGGTAATGTCCATGCTAAGCTCAAAGCACGGTCCTCCGCCTATTGCTGTGGGGACCTGGAGGCTTTGAGGAGATCCAGATATGATCTACAGAAGGCTTTTGGGGATGGAAAAAGAGAATACAGGGATAAGTTGGAGTCTAACTACCACAGCTCTGACCCCAGACGCATGTGGGGTGGACTGCAACACATCACAGAATACAAAGGGAAAAATAGCAATGGTGCTCGCCCTATGGTCTGTTCACACTGCTGCCGTCTGGTAGACGTTACCGGAGCATCGGGGCGCGCACTTCCAGACTCACAAACAGTTTTGTTCCCTCAGGCCATGAGGCTCCTCAACCAGCAACACTGATCCATGATCATACTGATTGCACACGGTCATTCCAGATGCTCTGATGTCCTTTTAGGTACATTTAATGGGCATTGAATATTCCTTTGCATGTATCACTCATAAGCATATTACACTCATATGTATCTATAATATTCAGTACTTCTACCATACTTTATATGGTAAATGTTTATAGTTCATAATCCCTATCCTACTCTTTCTAAAATTGCTGCTAGTTTACATTGTTACGTATATTATTGCCATACTTGCTATATCTATAATATTCAATAAAACTACCAATATTGCTGCTATTTTACAGTACGCTTTTAAACTGCTGCTAGTGTACAGTGTTATGTATAGTATTGCTTAAATTTTTTTGTTATATTTTTGCTGTATATACAGCTCTGGAAAAAATTAAGAAACCACTGCATCTTTTTCTTTCCTTTCAAAAAAGTTGAAAAGGAAGGTTTTGAATGAGCAACAGAAGGGTTAAAAATAAGAGACCACTACAAATTCGCTTCTGTTCCTCACTCAAAACTTTCCTTTTCAACTTTTTTGGAAAGGAAAGAACAAGGTGCGGTGGTATATATTTTTATATATATTTTTTTTAATTCTCACTACATAGTTGTAGTGTGCTATGCCACCATTCATAAGCTTATTGCACTCCTATGTACTGTATCTATAATATTCAATAATTCTACCAAATTACATTGTTATGTATATTATTGTCATACTTGCCATATCTATAATGTTTTATACTACTACCCAGATTGCTGCTTGTTTACAGTACTCTTTTTAAACTGCTGCTAGTGTACATTGTTATGTATATTACTTCTTTATTTTTTTTGTTTGGCTATATTTTTGCTTACATATTTTTTTTTATTCTTAATTCTCACTACATTGTTGTCGGGTGCCATGTCACAAGAATTTCGTTGTGCATGATGACGCTTTGTGTTCGGTGCATTTGACAAATAAACCTTGAAACTTGACTACCCTACTACACATTTAGTTATGTCAGATGTTTGGGGTGATCCTTGCATTTAATGAGTATGAGGACTCTCATTTTCAGAAATGTATCAAAGAATGCTTGGGCTGATTATTTTTTTTGTAATATAAACTTGCGAAAATCTTACCCAAAGTGACTTGTTCTGGAAAAAAGAGCCAGCAGGATGAGCTGCTCAGCACATGACACAAATCCACATGGGATTGATTCAGTGATGATTGAGGTGGAGAAAGAGCAAGAACATGTCATTCACTCAAATTGCTTTGTAATTATTTTGTCTAAATATTATTTAAATACCTCATAAAAGATGTGTGGACACAGGTAAGGGCCAAGTCAAGTTGCTGCGCAACCAACTCCCTCATTTCAAACCCTGAAATATCCTTGGCTCGTCTCTCATTACAAGCCTGTGTAAATTAAAACATTATGGAAATTGTTATGTAAATTAAAGCACATTTATCCCTCGTTTACACTCTCTCTTGTTGCCGACAAAGGCTCTTAAAACTCACCCTATTTCCTCACCCTCCTCGCCCACTCATCCCTCTTACTAGCCCTGCTTTCTGACTATCTCCCCCCGCTGTGAATAATGAAGTTAACTCCTCTCTCCATCTTTGTCTTGATCTGTCCATCCTTATCTAACTCCCCTGGTTCCTGTGGTTGCTCATCTGTTTTTCTCTTCTATATTTCCATCCATCTCCCTCCTTTCCTCATTTTTAACAGTTGTTCACCCACTTTCTTTTTCTTACTATAGTTTCCTTTCATCTGGCCATCCTCTTTTTGCATCTTACTGTCTTTCACTGCCTCTCTCTTGGTATCCTTCTGTCTCTCTATCTCTTCATCCATCCCTTGCCTGCAACTGGATAAAAAATATTGTTTTGTCAGTTTACATCCAGTGTTGGTGAAAATGACTCAAACCCAACAACATGGCAATTTCACCGCCCATTACATTATATTACATTACCCAGTATATTAGGCCACTGTCAGCCATGCTCTACTTTTGTTTTTGTCTCTCCTCACCACTACCGTTTTCTTACTTCCTACAACGAGGCTCAGGCTTTAAACTTTGACCCCAATTTCTTTGCCATATTTCACCTTTCACACCTTCTTGCAATCTACGGACCCCAAAAGAAATATAAAAGGTCTCACTTTATCTAACTTCCACTACATTGTCACCTATTCTCACCCCCACCAATCCCCAGTGTGTTACCCAAGTTGACCATCGTATTTGCTCAATTAGCCCTCTACCATTTTTTACGAGGTTTATCTCCACCTTTAATTCTACTGTCTACTCCCTCAATAACACCCAAACAATAAATGAACACAGACATGGCCCGGCTCCCTCGTGGTTACCTTCTCCTCCAAGCCCCATCCTTGGCGGTGGAGCACACTGGAGGGGTGAAATAGACGCTATTCGCATTAACTGTGAAAACCCTGGATATAGGTTTTGCGTCAACACATTGTTGACAGTTGTAGTAGAGTATATAACAGCAAGACAGTGGACACACATATCTACCTTTGCCAAATCAGTAGTTAAGTAGCTAGCAACAATGTGATATCCTGTGTCATACTGTATCTTAGTCAGGCAGTAGTATCTGCCACATACTATTTGTGTTATGTGAGGCTGATTTTGTGGAGGACTGCACTACAGCTAGGTTTTTTGGAGTGTCTGTTAGGCTAAAGAGCTATAGTAGCAGTCAAGTATGTTCACAAGCTGTGGAAATAAAGCCTCCCAATAAAACAAGATGTAGATTGCAAATATCTGCTCTTTAAAACCAGCACTGTTACTTTGCATTGGAGCCATGTCTACTATTGGCAGGTACAGGACCAACTGCTCATTACTGGGCTAGACTTAACTGTTGTTTGTGCCCAGGAAGGTGTGCTTGTGCAGCGACTGAATCTTGACCTAAAGGTCACAAGGGAAATCAGATAGAAGGCCGACTCCTATTACTTCAAACAGGTACATGCTCAAGTACTTCTTTGTCAAGCCGCAACACTAAATCTGTTACAATCCAACCGTATCCACACAATGTGTGATGCCCTAAAATTGAACACTTTTTTTTAATTGTTCTTATTGATTTGTGATTCTAGTCTCCTAAAAAAAAAAAAAAAAAACAGTTGTATACTCAAAATTTGAAGGAATTATATTGTGCATGTACTGTATGTGTCGTAATATACAGCTCCGGAAAAAATGAAGAGACCACTGCACATTTTTCTTTCCTTTCCAAAAAAGTTGAAAAGGAAAGTTTTGAGTGAGGAACAGAAGGGTTAAAATGACGGTCTCTTCATTTTAACCCTTCTGTTCCTCACTCAAAACCTTCCTTTTCGACTTTTTTGGAAAGGAAAGAAAAAGGTACAGTGTTCTCTTCATTTTTACCGGAGCTGTATTTTATTTTTGATAATAATTTCTCCCTCTTCAGGCTCAAGATTTTGTGCATGTTTGTGTTTGGAGCGGATTTCGAAGAATTTGTTTTCCTTCAGTTTTTGGATCATCCGCTCCACATGGATCTTAAGACGAGCAGTGTCTGGTTAATGTCTGTTGTTGGCGTTTGGTTCTGTTTTGTAAGGAATGGAGGATGATAGACTATTCTTGGCACAAGTTCACTGGGTTACAGTTAATGGCCCTTGTCAGCCATTACTGCCATGTCCTTGGCGAGGACTTGTTGGATGCCTGACTGTTTAAAAATGTATTTATTGCTGATGGAGCGTACATTAAGGAAGGACACAAATGTGATCAGTCCAGGAGGAGGCATGCCTTTATTCTGAAGTGGGATTTGTTGTCGGGGCAACAGAAGAGAGTCAGCGATGACCTGTGTGTCTGAGTAGCTATTAAATGTTTCCAGGATATTGGCCTTCACTTACTCTTGTGACATCCAGATGGTAACTGACGAGAGGTGATGATGATCCTGTTGAGTGTAGAGCAACATATGTGAAAACCTTGGGCCAGCAATTTATCCTTCAATCCTAATGCAAGACGTGAGGATGAGCAATACTATCTCTACTGGCTGCAACGTCTACCACTGTAAACGCAGGCTACGCATACAGTAGTGTTAAGGTTGCGTCATTGTTGTGTACATTTCGATCACTTTTTTTAAGTACGTTCTGCACAGTCATTCTGTAGGATATTAAAGTTTTCAGAAGGTTTGCAGTGGATTCACCATTTGTGTATTCAACATAGTAATGAATATTTTAACATACATACTTAACATCAAAAAGTATTACAATTTTTGCAGAGCATTTGGGTCAAAAAGTTAAGTAACCTCCTTATTCCTCTGGGTGGCTCTTTCTTTTTGAGTAAGGCATACAAACATGGAATGACCTGGCTCAATCCATATCCAAAAAGACACAACCTGTTCATAACTGCAAAATCTGTTGGAAAATGCTAACAAAAGACAAAGGCTACAGACACAGTATAGGATTACAGTGCCTGATTAACTACCTTGATAACATAAAAATAAAAATAAGAATTTTGGCCAAGACAACTACACAGAGGCACAGAGCAATGTCCAGAACCGCTGACCACTCATTTATGAATGTTATTATTTCTTTATTCTCCATTGAATGTCTATTATCTCACGGTTTTCATGAATTCTTCAGGTCAAATATGTAAAGTTCGCTACCAAACAGCCAGCTACATTAAACAACTGGCAGTGGGGAAAAAAGAGAAACATAATATATTAAAACTATATAATTTACAACACTCTATGTAATATACAATAATAATATCACTACCATATTACAACTGTTTACAAAAAAGAACGTACACACATGGACCATCTCAAATATCCCCTGTGGATGGACCAAGTCCCGCCAGGGGTTCTAGTTTCGCTTGTGATCAAAGCAACAGCTAAAACAGTGATTATGTGTCACCGGAAGCAGTTGACGTCTTCATTCGGG
>JACXGI010001717.1:35739-70210 GCA_016801175.1 Esox masquinongy
CCCCCCCCCACCCCCCCCCACCCCCGAAGCCATGGGACCCGTGCATCATATCCACCTTTCCCCATGTCAGCTAAGGCTCTGATTTTGTGGACGACCAACTGTGCAATAGTTACCAACACGTTTTAGGTTGGCTCTAATGAAAACTGTAACCCCAATGATACATGTTCATCCATTATAACCCACATAACAATTCCGGTTGCTTCGCTTGTTTTACTGCATGAAACTGGCTCAAATTAAAATTTGTATTTTAGGGTGATTTGTAACTGTTTTAAATCCAGGAAAGGGATGTGACATTAATCCAGATAGTGACCCTCTTAGTGGCTCTCTTTAAATGTACATTCACATAATAACACTTAAGAGAAAATAGTTATGTTAATAGTCACAAATTATACACAAATATCCATAACTAGACAGTCTTTATGGCATAAAGGATTGCTCCTGATAGGTCAAAGCTTATTCAGAGTCCTTTAAGTCTATATATGTATTAAAGAAGAAATATGGTAAGTTCAGATAAGGAAGAAAGGAACACTTGCAGAAAAGTCCAATAAGTACAGCACACATATGCCTGTTATTAATGTCTTAATGTATCACAAAGTAAAACAAGAGAAATCTTGAAACAATTTCATGAAGAACAGATTAGTGGATGAGTTATGACAAGCCTAGATACTTGTTAATATCTTTGATAATTACCTTAAAGTTGTTTAACTTTACAAGTAGAGAACAGACTTGTGTAATCTATCTGCCACAGACACTTTGATGAGAAAACAAGATGAACAGTAGCTCTCAACCCTTCTCTCTTCTGCCCTCCCTTACTAACTATCTCCAAGCAGGGTCTAGCTTTCGGTAAGATAAGTGTCTAAAACCACGTTGATGAAATATCCCCAAGTTGAGGGACCTTGTAGTACTTGCCACTGACATTTCTGTGTATAGACCACTCTGGGAGCAGCATGTATTCATGCTTACTTAAGAATCTCTAGGGTTTTAGAATGCTCAACCAAGTGGGAACCTGAGTGGCTAAGTGGCTAACATAATTTCAGTAGAGCTTGGTCATTGGGGCCGGGTGGTAAAATCCTGGTGGCAGCATACTGACAGTGCCTGGGGTTAAATGGCACAGAAGTGGCTCAGTGCTGCCCAGGTGGACGGTTGGTTGTCAGACAAGGTGGGCTTGTCACTGGAGTGACTATGGATTGTCTTCACTCCAGCACGTGTGTCCCATTGAAAACATCCTGGTTAACCCATGATTTGTGGTAAGAAGCAGAACAGCTTGGTTGTTCAAACACTCGAAGCAGACATTTTTCTCAACCTGTGTTTTGCTACCTGTCTTTGCCAAACAAATTTTCAGATCGCAAAAGGGTTTTTATAATTATCAATTAGCTATTTCAAAAGTTACACTTGGATTAGCAAACACAACGTGTCATTGGAACACAGGTTACTTATAATGGGCCTCTGTATGCCCTTGTAGATATTCCATTGAAAATCAGCCGTTTCCAGCTACAATAGTCATTTACAAAATTAACAATGTCTACACTGTATTTCTGATCAATATGATGTTATTTTAATGGACAAAAAAATAATTTTTCATTCAAAACAAGGACATTTTTAAGTGACCCCAAACTTTTGAACAGTAGTGTATTTATTAAGTAGTACAACTAAACATACCTCAAACACACTCACATTTGGAAAATGACAAGATATGATGAAAAGAGTGGAGGCGACCTTCCACCTTCATGAACAGCACACAAAGGCAATGTAGTACATTCTGAATTGAACTGGACAGACGTTTCTTGAAAATATATTCATTAATATCACTGAAAGAAAGTAAAGTTGTTTGAGTGATGAGCAGATTCATTTTGTTTGCTAAGAGAATTGTTTTTATGTAAAATGTTCTAAATAAACAGCATATTGAGCATTCCAACAGTATATAAATAAAAAACTGTTTGCATGCAAATCAGCAATGCTGCAACCTTGTCTTCGAGTAATGACTCAGGCCTTATGTTCAAGTAATGACTAAACTGTATATTAGATGTAGGCAGATGCATATCAGAAAAAAAACTAATTAAGGTCATTTAACCTGTAATAACTCTCATCAGGCAAATGAGCAAATGAAAAAAAAAAGAAGGAAACGAAGTAGTGATTTTAAGGGTCTAGTTCTCTGTTGTGCCTCTTCACAGCAAGGATTTTGTGCAATTGATTTGGAGCACAGTGGAGAAATGTTCATACATCTCTTAAGTGGCCAGTCAATAAGTGACACAGCTACTCTTTTCCCAGATTTTGAAAAGGCTAGCTCAGGTTACCTGGGGTCGGTACCGGTGCATGTTTGTGAAGATCAAGAAGGCCTCAGAGAGCCATGACTGTGATGTTGAAACAGGAGGTAGGACACAGGCACGGGGAGAATGCAGGACTTTTAATAAAGAACTATAAGGTTACAAAAACCAAAACCAAACAATGACAGACAACAAACTTAAATGGGATAGTGGTTAGGCACAAAGTTGAGGGCAATAAAGACAAACAGGTGTCTGCACTCCAAATGAGGGAGAGAGGGCATTGGATTTCCTCAAATCTGCCGTGGTCAAGGCCAAAGTACCTGCTCATGGATGCCTAAAACAAGATCTTCATCTCCTCTCCAAAGGTTCATCCTTTGACACATACCGGTCAGACCTCTTACATTGTCTTAAGGAGTGCATGTAACGCCATGCAGACAAACTTGAGTGATTCTTTTCAAGTCTGCGTAAATCTGCTGAGTAATATTAATTCACCTTTTTCATGTCTACGTTTCCATTTTAGGCTGTGCGATTTCCATTTTAGGCTGTGCTGTGACCAGAGACAGAATACAGATGCACAACGGGGTGGACAGGGGTGACCAGGTGTGATCAGGTGGGCTGTTGGCAGTGAAAGCGGGAGTCGTCAAACAGCAGCTAGATCCCCTATCCCATCGAGAGGACTCTGGACAGGGACATCAAGGAGTCGTCTGGCCAGGTAGACCTGAGGCGTGATCCAAGGGCTCAGGTCCTCCTAAGACTTAACAGGACACCAGAGAAATTAAAGGAGGCATTCCCAAAATTATATTTCAGCATGTAATTCAGAGTGATCTAAGTCCCCCCCATCACCAACTAATATCCGAACCTACTGGCTCTAGTCCCCTGGCCCCTAAACGACTGACCCTAGTCCCCTGGCCCCTAAACGACTGACCCTAGTCCCCTGGCCCCTAAACGACTGACCCTAGTTCCCTGGCCCCTAAACGACTGACCCTAGTTCCCTGGCCCCTAAATGACTGACCCTAGTCCCCCGGCCCCTAAACGACTGACCCTAGTTCCCTGGTCCCTAAACGACTGACCCTAGTCCCCTGGCCCACAAACGATTGCAGCACAATATTTTCTCAAAACTCCTGAAACCCTCTCTTTTTATCTCCAATAACTCCATAAAATGTATTTGTGTATGCTGACATTTTTGTCACTGAACATGTCCCAATTCATGGTGTCAAGGCATTCCAATAATAACTGACCACATTAAAAATATGAGTTTCAGTTTACATTCACTGACATTTTATTAAATGTTTATATCTCAGGAAAATATATTCATGTTGGTTAGAGCTATTTACGTATAATTCAGTATGATTGCATTACAAGATTAACCCCTTCAAAATGCTCTCTGAAACCTTTTAACCTCTGGGCCTGCACTGCATGGGCGTTCTGACCCTATTTTAGTCCATTCCACTGAACCACGGAAAACCTCATCATACAAAGTCATCAATCCCATTCCTTGTAAGGCTACCAAATGATGACATCTGTGTGTTTGCGAATGTCTCGTTTGGTTCAGTAAAAGTAACACCAGTATGCTCTGTACCATGGTGATGGATTTACTCGTGGAATCCATCATTATTATCACTAGCTATAGGCTTGTATCAAAGCAAATTTACCCGTTGTGTAAATGTATGGTTGCTATCAAGAATTATGGTTTAGTGGAGCCCTATTGCCATGGGATTTTTTGCAGTGTTTCCTCTTTTGACAATCTCCCCCTCTGTCATCAATACTCAAAGATATACTCTAGTATAAGTCACGCGTGCATGCACGCTATTACATCCCCTACACAATTTTCTCTCCAATTTACTCAAGCCAATTATACAGGTAGCCTGTGGGTGAGAGGAGAAATAGAAAGAGCAGGGGAGAGATGGAGGGATCAGGGGAGAAGTGTGTGTGTGTGGGGGGGGGGATAGAGGAAAGTAACCGTTAGGGTTAGCGGTTAATGTTAGGACTTACGCTACATGGCTATCACTACGTGGGGAGGACTAAACCACACTATGTTGCAACTGTAATATTAACAACTCAGAGCCACAGTATTCAGTGCCCTCCACCAATATTGGACACTTGGTAAGTATTAGCAAAATGGGTTGTGAATTTTTATTTATTTTTATTTATTTTTTATCCTCTTGATCTTTCATTCAAATTAATAAACAAAAATTTAACCTTTATTTAAGTAAAATATGTAAAGCTGTTATGCTATTATCATAAATGCTATTATTACAATATTTTTTTCTCAAATATACAGTATGTGGGCCACAATTTTTGGCACCCCTTCATTTAACCCTTTGCCAAGATAACAGTTTTGAGTCTTCTCCTATATTTGCGTAATGAGTTTGGAGAACATCTGAAATCATTGCTCCATACAGTTGTTGGCCATTTCCTTCAGATTCCAAGGTTCATGCTTGTGGTTTCTCCTCTTCAACTCATCTCACAGGTTTTCTATGGGTTTAGGTCAGGGGACTGTTATGGCCATGGTCAGTGAACCACTTTTGTGTGGATTTTGAGGTGTGCTTTGGATCATTGTCCTGCTCATAGATCAAATCACGGCCCAGTTTAGTCTTCCTGGCAGAGGCAGTCAGGTTTTGATTCAACATTTGCTGGTAACTTGATGGAGTCCATGATACCATGTATCCTAACAAGTTTTCCAGGTCATTTGAAAGAAAATCAGCCCCACGTCATCAAAGATCCACCACCATACTTCATAATGGGGATGAGATACTTTTTTGGCATGACTGTCTTTCTGTCTATGCCAAACCCATCTCTGGTGTTCGTTTCCAAAAAGCTCTGTTTTGGTCTATCTGACCATAGAGCACGATCCCTGTGAAAAATTCTAGTAACATTCGTCAGACTGCAGGCACTTGAATTTTTTGTTTGATGACCCACTAAACCTTTATATTGGCAACACTCCGAAAAAACTTTTGGTCATGTAGGTGGTGTCTGATCATAGTTTTGGAGACTTTCTGACCTCAAGACCCAACTAACGTCCGTCACGTCTGCAATTCTCCAGCTGTGATCCTTGGAGATTCTTTGGCCACTCGGACCATCCTCCTCAGTGTGTGTGGGGTCAATATAGACACACATCCTCTTCCAGGGCCATTGTTAACATGTCCAGTTGTTTTAAACTTCCTAATTTTGGCCCTGATATTGGAAATGGGCATTTGTAACCGCTTAGTTATTTTCTTATAGACATTTTCTGATTTGTGCTGCTCAATTACCTTTTGTTGCACATCATACTGTAATCACAGCAGCAAATAAAAACACGGCACAGCCCATTTTGCTCATATTTACCAAGGTTCCCAATATAAGTGGAGGGCGGTGTATATGAGTATATGGGCACTGAATTTGTAGAATTCGGGTTGCATTTTTCTTGAACATTTTCAATAACAGGGAAAATCCATGTTTTCTTTACTGAACATCACATTTTCTGTTTCAGTTAGTTGACTAGATTAGCAATCTGCCTGATCCCCTAAAATTCCTCCTAAACATAATTGATTCATAGGTCTGAGACCCCACAAACTATTTGATATTGGCAAACTTTCCTCTATCCACGCCTTTCCTCCATTACCCCCACACCTCATTCGACCAAGAAGTTGCCTTTGCGACCTTAGCTTCACAGGCACCCAAGCCACCTGAGGGAGCTGCTAGAGCAGGTTAACACCTTGACTAGATCAGCCATGTGTGCACCACCATGGGCAACTGATCTCCAATGTATCCTGACATGCAGGACTAACACCATAACCAAATGTAAACCAACTGTATTCATTTGGGAAAGATGAAAACAATCGAAACATTCATGGAAATTAATAGTTAGCTTGCTATTGCTAGCAAATTTGACCTGGAGACTAACAATTGGTTGTCACTGATTACCTGAAACACACACAATCTTTTTTTTTTGTTTTGTTGTTGTTTTTTTTTTGTTGAATGCTGACTCAATGATTCTCAGGAATTTTTCACTGACCCATGCAGGTTTGACTCCTTGTAAAAACCAGTGAGTGGAAAGAAATGCGACTTGCGGAGCTTTGAACATCTCAAACAGCACAAAGCTACTTTAACGTCTGTCAAAGCACACACTTGTTGATGCATAGAACCTGCCCGTCCAGTCAGAGTGTAAGAGTTAATATTTCAAATGGGAATGTCAACAGTGTCTTCACTAGGAATCAAACAGAACCAAGTGGAACAAAACTAGTAGGGACATAAATTCTTTAGAATGTTTATAAAGAAATTAAATTTAAGAAAAATAGCATTACTATCAGTTTACTCAATATCTTTTTGTATTGTTTTGTTGATGTGTCTTCGTAAACAAGACTCATTTGCAAAAGGGAGCTTGTTTTGAGAGTGGCCTCCCTATAATAAAAGACATTGACAAATAAATATGACCCTATCTTAAAACAATCTAATTTAGGCTTTCAAATAAAAGGAAACAAATTATACAATATGACATGCACCTCTCAAAATGCACCTCTTAACATGCACCTCTCAACATAATTTTCCAAAAACAAACTCTTAAGTGGCACAAACCCAATAATGAAAAGTTAATAGAAGTACTCAGTGTGGACATCTCCGCTGGTGCCAACGCTCATTTTAGTGATAAGATGGAGCCTTTAACACATTCGACATGAAACACAAGTACTGATGTAACAATTAAACGCGTATTCCTTTAATTCCTTTTATTAAGGGGTAAACAGTGCCATCCAGCTACACTGGTTGGAGTTGAAGAAATCTAGGGGTGAAGCAAATCTTTAGCCTGGTCAAAACTATTCATATTTAATTGTTTAACAATTATCCAATGGATCATGGTTGAATAGTGAAGTGCAAAAGCACACATTCTAGTTCTTGCTCAAGTACCTGGCTGTTTGGAAACTATATATTTTCATTCACAGTCATTTTATTTATAGTAAAATTGTTGGAAGGAATTTTATTATAGCAAGGAAAGCTGTACAAATCAAAATAAATAAGGTTAATGAGCAATTCCAACAAGTAGAATATATGGTTCTTCAAAAAATTTTAAAATAATCATCAAAAATATTGAATTTCTTAAACTGTATATGTATTTGTAAAATGTGTCAACATTTTAGCATTTGTTCAGTAGTTGTAGCTCCCTCAGCTTGCAAGGATATTTAGACAGGAACATGACATAGAAACATTGACCGACAAGAAACCCTAGGGCAGGAGAAACTTAAATAAGGACTTAACAAGGGGTTAAAGAGACTGTGGAAACCAATTGCAATGATGACACTCAACTGAAAATAGAAACAGGGAAACTAGAGCAGAACTGTATAGAACATAGAAATGTATCCTCCGGCACGGCACAGGCCATGACAAGTCATTTCACATCCCTTCATTAATAATATTTCTAGCAATTGTATTAGCATGAAATAGTATAGTTTTTTCCACATTGTAAACAAAAAAATATATCACCTGATATATTCCACTAATCTTTTTCAAAAATGGCAAACAATTTGGAGGTGAATGTAAATGTCCTTACTTACAGAAGCCTTTACAACTTTATCTGGATGTCTTATATAATGCATACAGTATGTTTCACACAAAACATCTGAAATTACATGGGCTTTAGATGCAATTTGGAAGATGGTGAATACCTACATCAAAAGAGATGATCATCTGAGTAAGTCTGTGTTTTTGTGCATCTGCTGTTTTCATGTTTATATTCTTTGTGGATGTACAGTTTGTGTCCATGTTTATGAAGACATTTGGTTTGGCAGTTGTGGGTGGCTCTGTAGTGTGTGTGTGTGTGTCTGTGTGTGTGTGTGTGTTAAATTATATCCTGGTGAGGAACTAGGATATCCCTACATTTATAGTAAAACAAGTAAATGTTATCTTGTGGGGACATGTTGCTGGTCCCTATGAGGAAAACAGGGATTTAAAGCTTAGTGGTTCAAGTTAAAAGTTACAATTGGGTTTAGTGTCAGCGGATTAAGTTCAGGATTAGGAGTCAAAGTAACAGGTTAGGTTTATGGGGTTATGGTAGGGTTAAGGAAAATAGGATTTTAAATGGGATATTGTTTGGGGTCCACACAAGGAGAGTAAAACTTAAAATATGTGGGCTCACATCGTACAGAGAGAGGTGGACGCAGAGGTGTACATGTGTGTGTGTCGGTAGACAGTACAGAGATAGATGGATACAAATGTAGACAGACAAAAACGGACAGATAGAAATACAGCTGGCCTAAGGCCTGATCTTGGTGAGAGTTAGAGAAAAATCTCTGAATTAAGTGAATCGTGGCATCCATCTTGCCAAGTGTCAGTGCAAACACCCACCGGAGATAAAGTGTTGACTGAAAAAAAGACAAGGTGTAAAGACGAATTAGTAAGAGAAAGAATATTGAACATTTTTCTTCTTTGCCCAAGTTGACAGCAATGTTAATTTCCATTCTCCTTGAACCTGAGGCCAAGGTTTTTAGGCAGTTCTACATACAATCAACATGCATGTACATAAATTCGATGGAGTGTGTTCATATGTATTTTTGTCTGTGTGTCATGAATTGTATTGTTTGTTTCTCACTGTGTCATCATACTGTTTGCGTACATTAACTCTTTTTTTGTGTTTATCTCAATTCTTTCCTACTCGAAAAAATTCATGCAATGTCCCTTGGGACACATATTTTAAATTGCCCACAAAAACAAAAACAATGAGAATGTAACAAAAACAGTGCAATGGAACATGACAGGGCTGAGGTTGTTTTTGCCCTCATATGAAAATGACAGACTTTCCATGCAAGGGAGGGGTGACACGCAGCAGTGTTGTGTTCTTAGAGAGGAGAACAGGTCAACATACAGACACTGAAATTGCAACAATTTGGTTTAAGAACACTTGAATTATGGGACCAGAAGCCTCTCCAGTGCCAAGTCTAGGCTTTAGCTCAGTCAAAGCACAGCTTTGTGCACAGCCTTCAAGAGCAATAATTACATCAGACATGGATGCTTGCCTGTTGCTATAACATTGCATAATCAGTAACACACCTAGAAAACAATGAATCCAAACATTGTCCTTGAATAGCAAGACAATATAGATAGCTGAAATGCTTAAATAAAAGTCTCCATGTCTATATGTCCTTGAATGTCACTGATTTCTCCATGTGGCTGGTGTGGATACAGTGAAATGTGTCCATTACCTTCATGGCAGTATCTATGACAGAGCATTGATCTCTAACCACCTCCATGCATGTATCTAATTTAAGAATCGTTGGTTATTTTATCACTGTAACTGGATCAGAAATGATTAGGTTATTTGAATGGATAGCCAGATGTGTTATATATGTCTAGTGCAGAACCTATACATGCATTAGATAAGAATTAGACTGGCTTGAGGCCTAATCAAGTTGCAAACTCTTGAATTTGGGTAAACAAATACAGTGTCAGCCTGTGTCAATTTGACTTTGTGATAAACTGTTACCAGCTTCTGCTGTGTCTCCTATTTTCTCATTAGATTACTATGAATACTATCACACAAACATGGACAAACATGAACACAGTCACACCTTGGGTAGGAGACCTGAAAACACAAATACATACAGTACATATGCATAGAAAATTTAAAATGAAGCATTGTATGCATATCTCATAGCGTTTGCTTAGTTGCTTATTTTAGAGGAGTTCATTTTTGGTATGATTTTCACATATGATGAACATTTTAGGTTTCCATTGTTAGACATTAGCTGAATAATAGCAAAAACCCACTAAACCTATCTTAACTATTGTTTTATTATAACACTCATCCAAATTCTGTAATTTTGCTCTGTAACTGGCCACCCAGCTGATCTGATTGGTCTTAACACTAATTAGCGGATAATAATTGGGCTGTGGAAGTAGCCTCTTGAAAAAAAGGGTTGTCTGAAAATATTTCCCAGTGCCCGAAATGTTTTTATTTTGAAATGGAACTGATATATTTTAGTAGCCTAACTGAAATCATGTTTATGGTAATGTGATGGGTTCTTCACATTGAAACTACCCGTATATATTCTTCCAAGTACCCTTTAAAATGATTCTTCATATAACCTGCTTTTAAATGGTTCCATAAAGAACTATTTGAAAACATTGTATGGTAGATTTTTGAGCTGGTTTGTTGTTCATATGGTTCATGTTCATACCGGTATGCCAGTGTTCTTTACTATAACCTTTGACATTTTTGACATTTTCCAATCTACTCACCAAATTTTACTTTCACTTTTGGTTGACCAGCTTACAACAACTAAAAACAATATTTAGAATAAAAAAAAGTGTATACAAGCAAATTTAACAACACAATGATTCCCTACACGATTCATTGCAAGTTTTCTAACTTGAACAGAAACAAGATTGAACTGTGTAGAAATTTAGAAACCAGGAAATGGCAGTGGGATTTTTGTTGACCCTTTCTGCCATTGCTCATTTGAGGAGAGATAATGTTAGTGACACCAATGGTTTTACACATGCCGAATATTGCAATAGTCATTTGGCCTGAACATTTTTCATGTCTCCTACTAGATAATTGTGGGAAGAACATTATTTTTGAGGACTGCTGTATAATATTTGCTGATAGGCAGATGATAAGATTTTCCACAGAAATGGTTGGAAGCGGAATTCACATAACCACAAGTTTTGGGGGTCAGGCCCTCCTAGGCTACAATTCAATGCACACACTCTCTCTCAATCTCACACACACACACACACACACACGTCCATAAAGCAGCAGTGAATGTGGGTGTGTTTGTGTAAGACCCATGGTAATTTCAAATGCTATGCCGACTGATGCATGGTTGAACTGGGTTTAATGACAAAGAACAACACACGCACACTTACCTCTGTCAGGACAAGCATTGTATAAATTTGTGATGACAATTAACATATGTCTGTCTGTGTCTTAACACTTAAAGTTGTGCAAATGTATGAGTGTGTCCTCAATTTCAATCCTGGCCTTAATCTTGACATTGATGATGCCAAAGCATCATGTTACAGTATATTATGACTGAATAACAATTAATAAAGAAATTGTACACAATTTGTGAAAATATTTTTGGCGGTGGGTGCCCTTGAAAACTTAACCTCTAGCAAACGAGACACGATTCACATTCTCTCTCCACATCTACCAACTCTTTAGCTGCCTCATTTTCTCTTTGTATCCTTTGTGTGCAAATTGAGAAGGACATGTGGTCTTTATCAAACACAAGAACACCTACACAGCCTCCATGAAATGAATTAATCACCCCTTATCCCAGAGGTGAAGGTGTAGTGAATATTTCATCTGAACGCACTGCCAAACTGACCCCACAGCGAAACTAAAAGCTGAGAATAGGTTAAACCATGTTTTCGATTTTTAATGTTATTTCCTTCTGTTTGAACCCAAACCTTAACCTCTCAGCATACTTTCACTTAAACCTTGTGGCTAATTTTGGTTTGACGTGTGAATAACAGCACTGTCTTTGCAGAGTTTGCAGGTCTGGTATCCGGCTAACATTACATTAATGATCATAATAAATACCTTTTCTCTGTCTCTCTCACTGTCTGTCTCATATTCTTCAGGTTATGCATGTGCTGTCTCTGAACTGTCTCTGATCATGTGTAGAATAAGGCCTTGCTCTACTATTGTTGTAATCGAAGCTGTAGGGCTTGTATATTGTAATAATTAATTTTACATTGGGAAATAAATCTATTTGTCTATATGATTACCTACTCACACCCAGTACATTTTTACAGCCCCTTTGTTGATTCATATTGCTTGCTTGCATGCTCCAATTAAATAATTAATCCTCGTTTTCAGGTTTCAAATGCTTCACAGTTTATGTGTACGCTTATATAGAATATAACTGCACTACATTACAACACATGTATATAGCAGGGCAGGACATAGTCAGCCAACAGACTTGTGACTAGACACTTGGAGGAGGAGGGTGATAGTCTTTGTATTATTTAGGTCATGTCAGAGAGAAAGTAATTAGAGTACCCTGCAATCAGTCTAACATCCAACCGTCACCTGCAGCCTAACCCTGTCTCTTTCTCTCCAACAGTCCTGTCTCATTGATAGGAAAGAGAGTGACAGAGGGAGAGGAGAAGAGATATACATCGAGAGGAACAGAAACAGAGAGAGAGAAAGTGAATGATACTTCAAATAATAAAACATTGGATCATTGTGTTGATGGACATGAGCCCCTGCAGTTTTAGGGCAGAGAGAGTGAATAGCTTTGTAAAGTGAGCTGAACTCAAGCCGTTCTGTCAGAAACCCTGCCAAACTAACAAAACAATTCTCTCTCTCTTTCCCTCTCCCTCTCTCACTCTCTGCAGTTACAGCTCTCCTTGTCTTCACCTTGACTCCACATTTTGACAGGTGAGAAGAGGAGTAAGCCTTTTACAGAGACACACACATAAACACGTACACATAAACACACACAGACTCACACATAGACACACCTGTCATATACACAGACACAGAGACACACACATAGACACGCACACACAGAGACAAAGACACACACACACACACAGATACACACTCAGCTTTCAGGGTTATTTCCTCCACTGGTCCGGGTTTTCCTCCTCCTACACTTTCATCTGGGCCTCCACCAGACAGCAGGTCCTTGGGGAGACAAGAGAGCACAGATCTAGTGTTCTGGGTGTGTGTGGATGTTTGTCTAGGGAAGGGAGACTTTTCATGGAGCAGACTTTTCCAGACATGCAAGCTGCTCAAATATTTAGCAATCTTGGCCATGTACAGAGGCTAACATAGGTTAAATGTACATGGTTTCCAGAGAGCAGGGCTACCAAGGCCAGAACAAGGCTGCTGACTAGATACTTATTTGATAAGTTTCGCCTAAACTCTAAACTATCTGGTCTGTTGAACATTTGAGAATCACAGGTAAATATGCAGCTATGCAGTTTTTGGACTCAACATTTTATTTTGAATATGCAGTACCAGTCAAAAGTTAGGACACCTACTCATTTATTTTGATTTTTTTTTACCGTTACTGTTATCGTTTTACTTGGGTTTACTTTTGCATGGATTTTATTTGGATTTACTTTATTTATGCATCACATTTTATTTATCTATTTATTTGAACAATTTATTTTGTTTTTAGTCTAAATCGAAACTAAAACTGTGTTTTCCTAGGTGGAAGAAATTACTGCAATGAACCCTAATGTTCTGCACGAACATTCCCAAATTGATTCTATTGTCGTTCATGTGGGATCAAACATCATGACAGGAAGCTCAGTTGAAGCATGATGTTATGGAACTGATAGAGTCGCTGCTAGTCCAAAAACATATATTTCCAGTCCTACACCTTCACTAGGTCATGGGATTGAATGTGTCAGCAAGCTCCTACATTTCACAACGGGTTACAAGTAACTTTTATAGACAATTTCAATACTTTCTGGAAGCAACATTTATTCTGTAAGGCATATGGTATCCACTTACTGTATGTCATCTGGATGCCTGGATTTTATATCAAAACTACATCAGACTTATGGGAGTGACTGACCAAACCAACCTCAGCTAAGGTAACCACTGACTTTAACTTGCAGTCCCATTGCTCCACCTCTGCCTTAGATGAGGAGAGGGATTATGTAAAAGATTTAATCATATTGTACAAATAACAATGTCAACTCAACCACTACTATCAGTAAGATCTAATTACTACACGCTTGCATAAACAAAGAGGTACTGTGAGTCGTAATCTTGTCTCCATACAGTTGAGTCGCGCAAATAGCTTAAGAAATATAAACAGCAATCCTGTATAGGCTGACAATCCAAATACATTCAAAAATCGCAAGGGTCTTTGGTTTTTACACATAAATGCACAAAGTTTATTGTTGAAGATGGATTTTATAAAGATTTTGGTATCTCAATCTAATCCAGACTTATTTATGTTATCGTAAAATTGGTTATCTAAATACCAATGTTGCAGTTGTTGCACTTAATGGGTATAATGTATTTAGTGCAAATAGGTTGGGAAAAGCTGGAGGCATGGCAATTTTTCAAAAAATCCCTTTTCAGTCTCTCTTAACTGTTTCAGTATTAATGAGGAATTTGAATTGTTGGCATTAAGGATTAATTTAAAAAATATATATATTAAATCAAACAAAGTGATTATCATTGGTGATTTTAACCTAGACTGGGAATTACAGGAAGCAGATAGTGTTAAGGAGTTCTGTTTTGGCCTACACTTAACCAAGCTAATCACCAAGCCAATCCAAATTTAAATTAATTTAAATTACCTTACAAGTTTTAAATTGATTGATTATATATATATAAAAAAGTACATGGAAAGTGGTGTATTTCCACTAGATATTAGTGTTCACTGTCCAAATCACGTTTTATCACTCAAATACATTTTTGACATTTTAGTGAAGAAACATTTTTGCAAGATCTCTCCTAAAGTGATTTTCACTGCATTTCAGCAATTCCAGGGGCCAAATTAGCGTTACAGTATTGTTTTTACATCTATAGCAGATAAGCAGAACAGGAACAGATCCAATCCCAGGTTAAAATAAAATAAATTATATTGATGTATTGGAATCAGGTTTTTTGTTATGAATAGATTTTGGGTAATCGGTTATTCGTTCCATTTATAAACTATGTTGATGATCCTGAAAAAATGTAACATTCATTTGTATGCTGACGATACAGTACAATATTCCATTCCACCTGTAAATCGAACTATTGCCTTTTTATAATGTGATTGCCAAACAATACAGAAGTTCCTTGATGGATCTCAAATTGGTAATGCTATTGCTATTTCAGTAAACCAGCCATTTAATGATCTTGGCACAGATGTTAGAAAAAAGTAGGATTGTGAATGAAATCTATCACACAAAATTTAGGTAATTCAATTGTGTGTTCGCATTATGTATTTTTGCTGTAAAATATAATTCCGTTATTCCCTGAGTGAGAGAGCAGCAAGCTTATGAAGATAGTCCAAAAATGACTCAATGGTATTCATGAGTCATGAATCGTTTTAAATATTTGCTATAATTACATTGTAAAGTTGCTGTCGGACAGCTGTGTGAGCACTGAATGCAGCTGAACATAGAATGCAGTCTCACTAGCACTGACTCGCGGCATAACAAGGCAGTTCTTGCTTTATTAAAACAGGTTTGTTATAATAATAAAGTGGTACTATGAAGTGGTTGACTCAGGATAGACTGGATGTAATAAGAGTTCTTATTTTAATGAGCGAACATCAGAAACGCCGGTCCATAATGCCAAAACTCACTGTATTTTTATTCACTAAACTTTAAAGACGACAAAGATGTAACACTCCCATTGAATGACTGGGTCCTTACCTAAAGGTCAACGTAAAATGGGAGGTTAAGGTCTGTTCCATGTTCAATGCACTGGCAGCAGTAGCTTGGAGATGAGGTTGGAAATGTCATAATATTGTATTGTGAAGTCCCTTGCAATTCATAGCCCTTACCACTATGGGTTTGAATGGCAGCTAGTATCAAGACAAAAATGTTACAGTTACTGCCTGAGGAAGAAGATTGAAATACTGTAGCTGTGGGGAAGCTAGCGCCTGGATACAGCCATATGGTTACTACCTTACTTTGTCAAACAGAGACATTTCGGTCCATTACAGTTTCACTATGAACTTTTGTTGTGTATTCAAGTAATTAACAACTTTGTTTTTAAACACGTCTTTATATGTACTAAAACGTTATGTTTCAATGTGGACTGGAAAATCGTCACACTTAAAGCAACTAAATGGCATTATAACGTGATAATGTAATGCATTGTTATATGAATTTGTTATACTCTATTATAGGAACATCATGTGTGTATTGACTATATTGTCTGTGTTATATAATGATTTATAACATCTTGACTAACTGCTCAAGCGTTATTGCACATGCATATAGTTATATTCAATTTTAAAGAGTGTTATAAGTCATTGCATAAAAGTAGTAACATCACTTTTATGTAAATGGTCAGTTGGCTTGCCTTGTTCCTAGAAGTCTTGAAATTCCATAGTGGCTTGAACAGCCACCCCTGGCAACCTGTCTCTTCCAATCAGTTGCTTGCCCGAGGGTTCAGAAAAAAAACGTGTGATCTAATAAATAAATAAGTCTTCTTATCACAAATGCTTTGGGAGAAATCTTGAGAGACAGAGATGAGACAGATAGTGAGAGAGAGGTAGAGAAAGAAAGAAAGACAGACAGGGACACAGGAATGTACAATGCATCTGTTAAAACGTTGATCCTTTTGTCTTTCAGGCATCTCTCTAGCCACTTTAGCAATGTTCCTTTTATCACAGTGCTGTGGGGTTTGGAGACCTGAGGAATGTGTATGGCCTGTGGGTAAAATCACATAGGGCATAGAGACAAATAGGGGCCAGGGGGCTCGTTGCTAGCGTCAGTTGGCCCACATAGACAGAGTGCAACGCCAGCTAACATAAGGTGGCGTAGGACTAGTTAAAGATGCTGACAGGATAATTACACAATTACATGTGTGATAGCGAATCCAGTAGAATTATATTCCATAGCTCCTAAAAGGATGACATACTCAAACAGACACCTCACATCATTACACAGTCTCACATATTGTATGTAAAATATTAAGATGGCATTATTTACAAACGTGTACAATTTACAACCCTGTTCCCAAAAAAGTTGGGGCACTGCATAAAATATAAATAAAAACAGAATGCAATGATGTTCAAAATATTTAAACTCTATATTCAATAGAAAATAGTGCAAAGACAACATATCAAATGTTGAAACTCAGACATCCTATAGTTTCTTAAAAAATATATGCCCACTTTGAATTTGATGCCAGCAACACGTCTCAAAAAAGTTGCGACAGAGGCAACAAAACACTGGAAAATGTGTGTAATGCTAAAAACTAAATCCAGTGGAATGTCACACAACTAATTAGGTCAATTGGCAACAGTTCAGCAACATGATTGGGTTAAAGATCATTCCAGAGAGGATGGGTCTGTCAGAAGTTAGTATGGGGAGGGGTTCACCACTCTGCGAAAGACTATTTGCGTGGGCAAATAGTGCAACAATTTAAGAATAACGTTTCACAATGTAAAATTGCATAGAGTTTATGGATGTTATCATTCAGTATGTAATATTATTAAAGGATTCAGAGAATCCGGAGAAATCTCTGTATGAAACAAGGCCGAAAACCAATATTGGATGGCCGTGATCTTCGGGCCCCAGGCGGCACTGCATTAAAAACAGACACGATTATGTAGTGGAAATCACTGCAGAGGTGCAGGAACACTTTCGAAAACCATTGTCTATGAACACAGTACGTCACTGCATCCACAAATGCAAGTTAAAACTCTACCATGCAAAGAAGAAACCATACATAAACAAGATCCAGTAACGCTGCTGCCCTCTCTGGGCCCGAGTTCATTAAGATGGACCGAAGTGGAAAACTGTCCGGTGGTCTGACGAATCAAAATGTGAATTTTTTGGGGGGAATCATGGACATCGCGTCCTCTGGAGGAGAGGCACCATCCGGCTTGTTATCAGCGCGCAGTTCAAAAGCCAGCATCCGTGATGGTATGGGGGTGCATTAGTGGACATGGCATGGGTGACTTGCACATCTGTGAAGACACCATAAATGCTGAATAATATGTTTTGGAGGAACATATGCTGCCATCCAGATGACGTCTTTTTCAGGGAAGGCCTTGCTAATTTCAGCAAGACAATGCCACATCACATTCTGCACATATTACAACAGCATGGCTCCGTAGTAGAAGAGTCTGGGTGCTAAACTGGCCTACCTGCAGTCCAGAACTGTCACTCATTGAAAACATTTGCTGCATTATGAAACGAAAAATACGACAAAGGAAACCCCAAACTGTTGAGCAGCTGAAATCCTATATCAAGCGAAAATGGGAATACATTTCACTTTCAAAACTACAACAGTTGGTCTCCTCAGTTCCCAAATGATTACAGAGCATTGTAAAAAGAAGAGGTGATGCAACACAGTGGTAAACATGCCCCTGTCCCAACTTTTTTGAAACGTGTTGCTGGCATCAAATTCAAAATATGCATGTATTTTTCCTTGAACAATAACATTTCTCAGTTTCAACATTTGATATGTTATCTTCATACTATTTTCAGTCAAATATAGGGATACATTATTTGCACATCATTGCATTCTGATTTATTTGCATTTTACGCAGTGTCCCAACTATTTTGGAAACTGAGTTGTACATACGCATACAGAAACCGACCCAAACTGTAGATCTTTTATAGTATTTGTATTAGTTTGTGTATCAGTATTCCGGCCTGTAGGATTTATGCATCTGCACCTGCTGTTCTTTTTGCTTGTCTTAGTGTATACTAGTGCCAGGCTATCAATGAAAAAATTACCTGCTATGGTTTGGAGTGAAAGTATTGCATTTTTCATTTAAAAAAAACTGCTGTCATGGCAATATACAGTGGCTCTCAAAAGTATTCCACCCTTTTACACATTTAATTGTGTGATAACATTAAATCAAAATTGATTGAATTAGGAGGTTATGCCACTGGTAAACACAAAAAAGCCCATAATGTCAAAGTGAAAAATAACATCTTCAAATGGTTCTAAATTAATTACAAATACAACACAGAAAATACTTTATTACATAAGTATTCACCCCCTTAATTCAATGTTTGGGAAAGACACATGTTGGCAGCAATTACAGCCATTAGTTTATTGGGATAAATCTCTAGCTGCTTTGCACATATGAAAATTCATTTAGTAATTTAAAGGGATCTAATCTTAATTTTTACTTTATTCACTTATTCAGTAGTGTCTAATGAAGCCAACAGCAACTTGTGATAAAGCCAAATACCAATATGCAGAATGTTTAAAATGTAACTCTATTATGTAACTTCTATTTATGATCTGGAATTTAAAGATTACTTTTTAAGGAATAGTAAACATTGTTACATATTTATTTGTATCATTAATTTAAACAGTGACTTGTGTAATTCTTGGAAGTCAGGTTTAGAAAAATACAATACTGTATAATAAGAATCAAATTAATTAATGAATGTTACGCTTCTTCACAGAATTCCCAACGTCATTTACATACAGTACAGAACATCCACATTTTGTCACAATAGTGTGAGATCTATCACAAAGAAGTCATGAAACCATAAGTAATTATCAGCACTTAAGCCAAATGACATCAACTTGCTAATTAAAGAGAGAATGATCAACTGTTTCAAAGGACTGACAGCACAATCCATTTTATCATCCAGAGTGGCAGAGCATGTTTTTGCACTTCTTTACTTTAGGAATAACTCCAGAGTTTAATTAAAATATGAAATTAAGTAAATGCCCACTGAGCCAGCAATAAATAATGCTTTACATAGTATCCTTGTGGCTATAGCTAGCAAAGCACTAGGGACTTATCTGTAAATTTATGAAAACAAAAACTCTGACCAAAGTTTTTGGGAGATCATGCGGAACCACAAGGATGAGGCACATAAGTTATTTCAAAATGATAGCCAGCTGAGATAAAGTGGCTATTAAATGCATTAATAAAACATTAACAGTAATGGGGCCAATATTATAACAGCTAACACTTATGGACTCCTTATAATATCTTCAGAGAATGTCTCGCCTGCGGTGGCCCAACAGCATGCTTGACTTCATCAGGTTTTGCCCAGATTCTGTGACTTCCTCTTCCACGTCACGCTGTGTATAATGCTCAATGGTCAACAAAGGCTCTTCATTTCACTCTGTAAAGCAGAATTCCATTTTACAAAAAAACATGATACTTAGCATGCTATGTATTGTCCGCTTCTGTTATGTAGCATGTAACCTAGTCTCCAATTTTGTATTGCTATGCTTAATGATTTCTTACTTGGTAAATGGATGATGATGAGGTTTCCCATTCTGTGGGCAAGTGCCCCTTTCCATTAGTGCCACTCGTTAGGAATAGCTGTTATGTTTATACTTTTGGTCACGATGGCGCTACCCTGAATATTCACTTGGTTGTTAATTAAACCTATCAGTTTTTATTTTAGATTCACAATTGACATGTGGAAGTTTCCTTTGCTACAGAGGTAGTCTCATAAATATTTTAGAAGGTTTTTTCCTAGGTGTTTTTCTTAGTCCCGTCTCCTAGGTAAGATTGTATCTTTTTTGGTATGGTTCTTGGCAATTTTACATTTTTTTGTATTATTTTGTGTGTATGAATAATTAAGGGGATAGGTTGGTGGGATCCCACAAAGGCTAGTAGAAGGCAACAGGTGGACTGACTGCTAATGTCTCCACTGATAAGCGCATCCATTTTTTTCTTTATATTGAAGCACATGCTTTGCAAGACTACCTCAAAGTCCACATCCAGTACTTTCTCCCTGTGACTTTGGGATATTGGGCTGAATGAGAGTGTGTGGAGATTAAAGCCTCTGCTCCTCACGGAACTGGTGTTCTTTGGCAGAATGCCAAAATCACACGTTTTTTTAAAACAAACGATAACAGAGTTTTCTCCATCTTTATTATGTGAACCACTTAAAGCTTGTCTGACTGGCTGCATCATAGCCTTTTCTTTAATGAAACAAAGTAAAGCAAAGTTAATGAAACTCGAAAGACAAATTAATTTACTAGATTAGGAGAATTCTGATCAGCTAAGGAGAAACACAAAATAATTACAGTTTTAAGATTGGATTCTTTCACCTAAAAATGTTACATTTTGTCTCTCTTCCAAACACTTTTCTCATGGCAAGTAATGATAATCAAGGTGCCCTTAAACAAAGCTTACCCAATTGCAAATTAAGTAGGCTCACATTTCCTGAATAAGTACTGCATTTTCTCAAAACTACAAACACACTCAAAATTCACACCCGATTGACCAAACGTCTCAAACAAAATTAAATGTTTTGCTCAAAACCATAAACACAATATATCACACAAAAGCATCAAATAAAATTATACTACTGAATTCCCATCTCACGCTAGTGAGAGGAATTGAAAACACTATTATAAAAAAAGTATTAATGATTCAGTACCCATAATGTGTTCCAGAATTACCCCTAAGCATTTTGCAAAAATTTACAGAAAATACACAAATTCCAAATATAGTTTGGTTGGCGGGATTTGCACTGTATTTCCCTAACACCTGAAATGTAGGCTAAGAAGACAACAGGGAAAAATGCTTTAGACAGGTGCAGAGTTATAATCATAAAAACACATGTTTATTTTGCCTCAGCCACCGAATTCTGTATCTGACCTAGAACAAAGATTTTCACCTACTTCCCAAGCTATATATTCTGATGGTCTGTGTACCTTGAAAAATACCTTGCGTTGAATTATTCATTTTCACTGGATTTCTTGCAACTTATAAAGTTATTTATGACAAACACATTCACAGTGGCTAGTTCTTGCAAGGCCTACCACCGTCAGTTGTTGTCTTTCAATTCTACCATAGAATACTAGTCTCAAGTTCATGCTATTTCCTGTACTGTCTTATGTGTGCTAATGCACACAGATTCTGAGTATAGAAACAGCACAGTAGTCAGATGAATCAGATAAGATTACAATACCAATTTCAATTAATTTCAAGACCGGATAATTGATGAAACATTAAAATGGCTCAGGTTTGCCTTTACTCATTGCTCAGTTTCCCTCATGGTCAAGTGGCGTATAACAAATGTCAGTACACATCGTTGTTCTTCTTCCTCTACCTCTCTTATGTTATGTTGTCATTAATTGTTCCAAAACACGGATGAGCTTAGCTGTGGTCCTTTTAATCCATGCCAACATCCTCACTGATTGTTGACTAATTATGTTAGTTTTCACACCTCTGTTTTGAGAGTGTTGTATTGGGTCAGTGTTTTTACATGACAACAGGGGGACAGTTGTGCATTATAAAGAGAGTTCTGTGTAGAATTTTGCAGAAAAAGTTTGAAAGGAACAGAGATTTGTGAATGGTGTTAATAGAATGGTCTTCCTTCCGGAATTTTGTAAAGTGGTTTTGTGTTGCACACCGACCAGTGAGTGGAGGAAGCATAGCAAATTCTGCTTGCTAAAGATGTTCTCAGAAAGCGAGTTATCTGTCACCTGCACTGCAGCATTTACCCTCAAAGTCTTTATGAGAATACCAATTGTGATAAAACAATAGCATATGCTAATTTCTGACTCAATGCTTAGCCCAGAAATTTAAGGACCCCACTTTATTTGTCTACAACAAGGTACCCAATCTTGGCAATGGATTAGTCTAGCTAGCTTCAACATGGGCCCGAAACACTCCATCAATCAGGCCTTTGTGGTAGAGTGGCTAGACAGAAACCACACCTCAGTAGGGATACATGATTTGGAGAAAATATAGAATTTAGATTTTTGGGCCAACTGTTGCAATTACGTTTATGAATTGAGTGTAAAAAAAAAATAGATATCCTTATTAAATTAGAAAGTAGAAATGAATGTGATTACTAAATGTAAAAAAGGAGTTTGAGCTTAAAGTGCTTTTACCCTTACCGATTTCAAGGTACAGCCTGTGTCTACAACACTGTAATGATTTATACGCATACTGTATATTGTGATGGCTTTTGCCTCATTTGTGCCATTGCCAGTAGTTTCTCAACACTTGAACAATTTGCGTCACATATCTAGTCTCTTTTCAGGCACTGATCTTAAAGCTGAATCTCTTAAAAACCATGATGTTGGGTATATGGGACAATATCTCAGGGCCATTCACTCGCTTAAAACAGACATTTCCACTAGCAGTTGCTGTTTGAATGGACCACCAACAAGAAAAAACTGACGACTGACGTACTCAAGTGAATATCCTTGTCTTTGAGTGTCCTTGAGTGGCCCAGCCAAGGTGTAGACTTTAACCCCATTGAAGAGAGAGTGGACAGGCCTGAAAATGACAGTTCACTGATGCTCACCAAACAATCTGTCACAGCTTGAGAGGATGTGCAACCAAGAATGGGAGAAACTGCGCACATCCAGGTGTGCAAAGCTGGTAGAATCATACCCATGAAGGCTCAGAGCTGTGATCATTGCCAAAGGTGCTTCTACAAAGTCATGAATAAAGGGTCTTCATCCTTAACTGGAACTTAGTTTTATATTTCAAGTATCTCTTCAATATATCGTACTCTCTGAGGTTACTTAATGTGGACTCTGCTGTTATATCTCTTGATCAAGAAAAAACGGCCCTACCAATTTGCACTACTACAGAAATGTAAGATTGGGGACAGGTTCATAAAATGACGATGGACTTTTGACATTCACTGTACAAGTTTTGCCCACTTGATTAAATGTGAAATAATGAATTAGATCTAGGTTGCAACCTATCTGCAGGCACACACACACACACCTGAAATAATTATTGGTGGAAAATGGAGAGGATGAGAGTGACACAGAGAGATGAACAATGAATGTAGAGAACTGAGCACAATGAGAGTAAAACAAATCATAACGTAATCAACAACAGACATGCTTTTTTCAGAACAAAGGGATAGTAAAATTAAGAAAACAAAACATTTCAACGGGATACGAGATTGAAGCAACAACTATCAGTCGGTGGGGGCACGGACAGTGTGTCATATGCTCAGAAAAAAGGGGGGCTTGGGGAAGAGGGGATCATGGAATAAAGGATAAGGGATGAGAGGATACGGGGATAGCAGTCCGGTTTGGAAGGCTTGCGTCGTGTGGGAATTCCGTATACGAATGAATCAAACTGGATGAGAGAGGAAGCTGATTATCTGCCCTGCTTTTGTGAGTGGGATCAGGCTAAGTACCCAAATCCTACTCACTCACTCTGTCTGTTTTCTCTCTCTGACCCTTCCTCTCACACTCTCTTCCTGTTTCTGTTTCTATATCCTCCTCACTCACTCTGTCTTCCTCGCTGTCTCTATCTCATCACTCTATCTTACTTTCTTTTTCTGTCACTTTTCAGTGGCAGTGTGCTCCTTAAGTATTTTCATCTCTGTCATCTCATGTTCCGTCCACCACTCTGGTTATCATCCATTGCCTAAATTATCGCTAAATAATCTTGGGATAATAACATTCTCTTCTGCATGTCATCGCCACAGGAAAAAGATCAGCCTAGCTAAGTTTTCCAAGCTTCCATATATCTGCTACCTAAACCTATCCAGTAGAGTTGTTTGGAACTAAGTGAAGAGTGTAATGCACCTTTATTATAAAAGCAATTTTAAGAAGCCTCAAGGCCTTAACATGGTGAGAAGGAACGGTGGAAGAGAGAAACAAGAGCTCAAGGCTTGCCAGTGTTTGTGGGAATGCTACTTTGGGGATTTTCCACATGGCTTCAATGCCATATTGTCCGCCGGTGAAATCGAGGAATATCTGCGGCTCAACAACACAGCTGAAACAAAGCCAAGGTCTGATGGAATTGAGTGAGCTTGTGTGTGTATGGGTGTGTGCGTTTCAGATTGGCAAGAGCAATATCTATACTCCCAATGTGATTAAACACACATAACAAATTGGATTTCATTGACTGTAGACAGAGTCTTTGGCATTAGGCTCCGTGTTTTCCGCCAGGGGAACCAAGGGACCTCCTCCCTGTCTCAGCTCTTACCCTAGTGATGAAAGTCTAATCCTGGCCAAAGAGGTCTGGGCCCTTTTGGTTTCAGTGGTCCCTTTTCACTATGGCTGGGTGATTCGGCAATTAGCTAGGTATCTGATATGGACCTGAACCATGAATCAATAACACTGTGGACCTCAAAGACCAGATGGGAGACTGTGCGCTTAACACCTGCAACTAGAGAGGCAGAGAGTCAGGAGAGTGTGATGGAGAGGGAAGAAAAGAGATAGTGTCTAATAAAAGATAGAGAAAAGGCAGAGGAGAGAGAAAACAAAGGAGAGAGAGGGAGGAAAGCTGGCCGTGGCTTGACAGGGCAGAGTGATTGGTTTACAAAATCAAATGGAATCATGCATTTCTCTCTATAAGAGGGGTGTGTTTGTGTGTGTGTGTGTCTGTGTGTCTGTGTGTGTGTGTGTTATTCAATGTTGAGGAGTATCAAGTCTCAAGCCACATCCACCTGACAAAGTGCCTGTTGGTGTCATCATCTTTCAGAAGTGAATCATCTGGTTGTAGTCTTGGTCACCTCGTGACTGAGACAGCATCATCACATTATTTTTACCCATAGTTCCCTGTGTGTTTCTAGTGTATTCTTTGTTTATTGTATGCATCAATTTGTTCCCAAGCCAGATGTTCCTCTCCCAAATGCCTTTTGAGCCTTTAGAGGCCTTTGAGTGGCCTTTTCCCATGTCCTGTTGAATCTTAGGAGAACCCGAATCCTTAGATTATGTCTTAGGGCTACCTGGCCAGACAACCCCCAACCAACCCTGCCCATTGAGCCATTGGTCATCTGAACATGTGAAACATATTTGTGTCCTGAATAGTACTCTAATTACAACCTCAACCAATAAAGCCAGATGATGAATGGCCAGCCCTCAGAGTCAGGCTCATTTTTAGGTTTCAACCCTACGAGGGAGTTTTTCCAAGCCACTGTGCATCAAATTTCTTGTTGTGGTTTGCTCTGGGTTTTTTTTTTTTTTTTGAATTTCGGTATAAGCACTTAGTGTGACAACTGGTAATGCAAAAATGTTGATTGATTTGAAGGATTATGGTTTTGATACGTGATTGAAGTGTGGCTTTGCATTTTGCAATATGTATTTAGCTGTGCAACTTCAGCTTGCTGGATAACAGCTAATGGCTAGCGTGTATCTGCCAGGCAGCACATGCAAATTGGCACAGAGGTGCACAAAGTGTCAGAGCCCAAGCTCTCACTGCAGTGCTGCTAGCATCACAATATACATATTTGCACTCAGCGGCCACTTCATTAGGAACACCTATCTAGTATCGGATAGGACCCGTTGTTGGTAACATCTGCTTCAAGGTTCAATGTGTTTTGTTTCCACTGTTGTAAAATATGGTTATTTGAGCATGTATGGCCTTTCTGTCAGCTTGAATGAGTCTGGTCATTCTCCTCTGACCTCTCTCATTAACAAGGTGTTTTCACCCACAAAACTGCTGCGTATTGGATGTTTTTTTGTTTATTATTATTTGTTTGTTTATTGCAACAAGAGACTTTATTGCATGAAAATCCAAGTTCGGCTGTTTCTTCGATGCTGGAACCATCACTTCTGGAACCATCCCTTCTGGAACCATCACTTCTGGAACCATCACTTCTGGAACCAATAATGGACAATGTTGCTTAGTTCACCTATCTTCCTCATTGTAGTGTTTGGTCAAACAACTAGTAAACCTATTGGTTATGTCTGAAGGCTTTGTGTTGAGTTGTTTGGCTGGTTGTGTTACGGAGTAGCTGTACCTAATGGCCGCTGAGTGTAAATGCACATGGAGAGAAAAAGTATGAAGTTAAAATCACATATCGCATTGGATGTTAACTATTTGGTTGTAATATCATCACATTGTGAAGAGTATTCATGGAAAAACAATTGCGCTAATTTAGCAAAATTATTTAATTATCCCCTTGAAATGGCCCGCATTTGACAACGATTTAGTGAAGCTGGCGATTCCTTGCCACTTATTAGACAGTAAGGATTCCTCACACAGTATTGTGAGTGATCCTTTTTGCACTTCAAGGTACAATTTGTTTTTAGTGTTTAGGGGTCAGTGGTGAGAGATTGGGGAAGGGGAATCAATCAGAGGGTCATGTGAGAGACATGAACAGACTGAGAGCTGATCTTGCTGACTCAGTAACTCCCCAGGAGACCAAAGGTTTGCCATTCATGAAATGACTAAACAAACAGCAGCGTTCACTCTCCAGTGCACTACTTCATTTCTATAGAGCCCTCTGGACTGAGTTGTAAATATGGGTGAATTACACACAGTTTAGATACAGAATTTAGGCTAAATCGAACTGATCAAAGAATATTTATGATAAGAACAATTAAGTGGGTCCTTAATTTTGTCTGTTTTCACACATGTACATGGTATTATTTGTACGGATGTGACACTGGGATTCCTGTGGCTTTCCTCATGAATCTGTCATCTTACAAACTGACCCTCAAGACAGAACCATTATAGGCAAACAAACTACCTCAGTTACATTTTGTGTATTCTTAGTAACAGACTGTTCAATAGCTTCACCAACAACTTCCAAAGAAAGCAGCATATGTTTAGATTGGTGGAGAGAGGGCCAGTTAGAAAGAGGGAAAGAAGAAGAGAGGGGGTCGAGGGATCAGGATCAATACTCAGAAAACAATATTGTCAAGGGTGGTAGTGAAGATGATGATGACGATCAGATGGAAGGAAGAGAATAACAAAGTCGTACAATGCTAATAAAAAAGATCCGTTTGATCAAATGTGCAACGTAATAAACATCATGTTATACGATAAAGCTTTTTTAATTATTCGATCTGTCCACCTGTTTTCCCATCTTCCTCTGCGCAATCTCTCTCCATCACCCCCTTATCCTCTTTCTACATCTCCACCTCCATCGATCCCTCTGTCGAATCCATCCCTTGCTCTCGTATCATCCCTCTCTAATTTGAGTCCGCGTGGTGGGGCTCCATGACTTTGTCTCAGACTGCCCGTAGCCTAGTGGTATGATGCCAAGGATCTAATCCCCTGGTTGGGGCAGAGAGATGAGGGTTTTAGGGGGTACACGGAGCAGAGCCTCCAGGGGCTTATGGACTGGATCTAATGCAGTCATTCACTCTGGCTGACCCACTGTCACTGAGCCTTGGCCTGGGTGACAGACATGGAACATCAGCCTGCTGTGTCAGTGTCCTCTTCTTCCTTTCTCCGTCCAGCCTCTTACAGCTGTAGGTCTCTGAATGTCCTGGATAAGACGGGATTCATTCAAACCCGACCTAGCAATGGTTTTGCAGGCTCTTCATTTACAACATTAATCACATCCTCTCACACTTCTGATTCAGATAGTGAAAGCACATGGTGAGAGGGCTCAAGCTAGTAGATATATTATATATATATATATATATATATATATACAGCACCTCACAAAAGTGAGTACACCCCTCACATTTTTGCAAATTTTTGATTATATCTTTTCATGTGACAACACTGAGGAAATGACACTTTGCTACAATGTAAAGTAGTGAGTGTACAGCTTGTATAACAGTGTAAATTAATTAATGTCTAAACCGCTGGCAACAAAAGTGAGTACACCCCTAAGTGAAAATGTACAAACTGGGCCCAATTAGCTATTTTCCCTCCCCGGTGTCATGTGACTCGTTAGTGTTACACGGTCTCAGGTGTGAATGGGGAGCAGGTGTGTTAAATTTGGTGTTATCGCTCTCACACTCCCTCATACTGGTCACTGGAAGTTCAACATGGCACCTCATGGCAAAGAACTCTCTGAGGATCTGAAAAAAATAATTGTTGCTCTACATAAAGATTGCCTAGGCTATAAGAAGATCACCAAGACCCTGAAACTGAGCTGCAGCACAGTGGCCAAGACCATACAGCGGTTTAACAGGACAGGTTCCACTCAGAACAGGCCTTGCCATGGTCGACCAAAGAAGTTGAGAGCACTTGCTCAGCGTCATATCCAGAGGTTGTCTTTGGGAAATAGACGTATGAGTGCTGCCAGCATTGCTGCAGAGGTTGAAGGGGTGGGGGGTCAGCCTGTCACTGCTCAGACCATACGCCACACACTGCATCAAATTGGTCTGCATGGCTGCCGTCCCAGAAGGAAGACTCTTCTAAAGATGATGCACAAGAAAGCCCGCAAACAGTTTGCTGAAGACAAGCAGACTAAGGACATGGATTACTGGAACCATGTCCTGTGGTCTGATGAGACCAAGATAAACTTATTTGGTTCAGATGGTGTCAAGCGTGTGTGGCGGCAACCAGGTGAGGAGTACAAAGGCAAATGTGTCTTGACTACAGTCAAGCATGGTGGTGGGAGTGTCATGGTCTGTGGCTGCATGAGTGCTGCCGGCACTGGGGAGCTACAGTTCATTGAGGGAACCATGAATGCCAACATGTACTGTGACATACTGAAGCAGAGCATTATCCCCTCCCATTGGAGACTGGGCCGCAGGGCAGTATTCCAACATGATAACAACCCCATACACACCTCCAAGACGACCACTGCCTTGCTAAAGAAGCTGAGGGTAAAGGTGATGGACTGGCCAAGCATGTCTCCAGACCTAAACCCTATTGAGCATCTGTGGGGCATCCTCAAACAGAAGGTGGAAGAGCGTAAGGTCTCTAACATCCGCCATCTCTGTGATGTCGTCATAGAGAAGTGGAAAAGGACTCCAGTGGCAACCTCTGAAGCTCTGGTGAACTCCATGACCAAGAGGGTTAAGGCAGTGCTGGAAAATAATGGTGGCCACACAAAATATTGACACTTTGGACATTTTCACTTAGGGGTGTACTCACTTTTGTTGCCAGCGGTTTAGACATTAATGGCTGTGTGTTGTGTTATTTTGAGGGGACAGCAAATTTACACTGTTAGACAAGCTGTACACTCACTACTTTACATTGTAGCAAAGTGTTATTTCTTCAATGTTGTCACATGAAAAGATATAATCAAATATTTACAAAAAATGTGAGGGGTGTACTCAATTTTCTGAGATACTGTATATATATATATATATATATATATATATATATATACCCCTGTAACAATTATTATGTCATGCATAATAGCCATGAAATATGATTGAAAGCTTGACTCTCATATACCACTTTAAGTTTGCAAAATACAGTATCTGCAAACATTTAGTCCTCTGACAATTTACTGATAACCCATATTAAACTTCAGACATTGATTTGTGTCAAATTCTTTTTGTTGTTTTTCTGAGAAAATGAAACAGCACAACTCGCAAAACTCTCAATGTGTCTCAATGTGAAAAGTGAAGAGGCAACTCCGGGATGCTGGCCTTCTAGGCAGAGTCCTTCCTCTGTCCGGTGTTTGTGTTATTCTGCCCATCTTAATCTTTTCTTTCTATTGGCCAGTTGGAGATATGTATTTTTCTATGCAACCCTGCCTCGAAAGCCAGCATCCCTGAGTCGCCTCTTCACTATTGATGTTGAGACTGGTGTTTTGTGAGTATTATTTAATGAATTTGCTGCCATTTGAGGACCTCTGAGGTGTCTGTTCTCAAACTAGACACAAATGTATTTCTAATGTATTTCTCCACTTGCTCAGTTGTGCACCAGGGCCTCCCACTCCTCTTTCTTTTCTGGTTAGAGCCAGTTTCCTCTGCTCTGTGAAGGGAGTAGTACACAACGTTGTATGAGATCTTCAGTTTTTTGGCAGTTTCTCCCGTGGAATATCCTTCATTTTTCAGAACAACAATAGACCAATGAGTCTCAGAAGAACATTTTTTGTTTGGTTCTGGACATTTTGAGCCTGTAATCGAACCCACAAGTGCTGATACTCCAGATTCACAACTAATCTAAAGAAGGCCAGTTTTATTGCTTCTTTAATCAGCACAACCATTTTCAGTTGTGCTAAAATAATTGCAAAAGGGATTTCTAATGATCACATAGCCTTTTAAAATGATAAACCTGGATTAGCAAACTCAACGTGCCATTGGAACACAGGAGTGATGGTTGTTGGCAGTGGGCCTCTGTACGCCTATGCAGGTATTCCATTAAAATCAACTGTTTCCAACTACAATAGTCATTTACATTAACAATATCAACACTGTATTTCTGATAAATTTGATGTTATTTTAATGGACAACAATCTACATTTCTTTCAAAATCAAGGACATTTGTAAGTGACCCAAAATTTTGAACAGTAGTGTGCATATATATATATATATATATATATATATATATATATATATATATGTGTGTGTGAATATTAAATATGATGCATTGATGTACTAGCATGATGTTCATTACTATATAAAATGTCAGCTCTTTGAATAATGCTAAACCTACACTACACATCTAAAGTAGCCTTATACTCTATTTGCCTCATGGATCAACTGGGTAAAGAATCAACATAGCATCCATCTGTACAATGTTCAATCTTTGCATTATCTTTACCTTGACAGCCCACAGGTTTCTGGCAATGGTCAAAAGTTAACAAAGAAATGCATTAATTATTGAGTGTAGAAGGAAAAACTTATCAGACCCGGCTAACCATTTAACCTAAGTCATGATTTGTAGTCTTTTCCTAATGGAGAATATTGGCTTTGTCACAAGTGGCCTCCTATTCTTTACAAAATTGACTTATTTTTTATCAAGGCCCATGGTAAGTGATGCCATTTGGGATGAGGCTCACAATGCAAAATAAATCAGAGTGTGCTTAAGAGGCTTTAAAGGATTCAGTGCTGGAGATACATCAAGGCGTTATAGTGAGTGAGCTCATGCAAAAACACACATTTCACTGATTTTGAAACAAAGAATGAAAGAACATTTTCCATATGGTGGAGTAAGAAGGGAAACAATAGGCAGAAAAAACAAACTGTCATGCACACAAACACATTTTAGGAGTCTCTTTTTCTTGTGGAATCTCTATCCTAATATTACCCCCAAATCCGAATTTCAACCCTAAGATGAACTCCAAACTCTGAACCCTGTTGTACATTTTACCCTGGTGTGTACTTTTTCGGTCATTCCAATCAGTAATACATAAATACATGAGTAATACAAAACACACCAATAACATGTGAGACCATCAGTTTTGTTTTTCATAGTACTTATTTCAGTGACCATCACAATAAAGAACGCTGCAAATTGTAGTGTTTTACTGGAATGAAAAGTTCTGTAAGATAAATATAAAATTGCTTGTAAAACCCCAAACAAGTGAGTAAAAAACATGTGTAACAAAGCACATGAATGCCAGGAGGCACTGCAACAATATGACATTGTTTTTTCGACTTGTGTCTTTAACTTGCTTTGGGAGATCAGGTTTAATCAAAGAAATGTAAATTATTTCATACAAAACTGACATTCTCCACTAAATGGTTTGAGCTGCAAGACTCCCTCAGTTACATTCAGTGAAGCTGTAATTTCTATCACAAAGCACATTCTCAGTGAAGCGTACAAGCTTCCGAGAAGATCCTTAATGTTAGGTTTTAGGGATCAAATATGGGTCTAAGGAAGTTTTTTTTTTTCTGATATAAGATAATATACTTTGCTATATATGCAATGTATTTCTAAAGTTGAATAGGAAATAGTGTTAACACCAATAAAATGTAATTACATAACTGTATTTTTTATATACCAACAGTGGTTTGAAATTACTAAATCAAATTCCCAAAAAATACATTTTGTGAACAACTATAGGAAATATAGAATTATTAAATTTGTATACGTACAACATTAATGGAATAGACTTAAATGTATTAAGGGTGAAACTTCCAGTTAAGGCTAGCTTTAGGCATTTGGGATAGGTTAAGTTTAGGTATTATTGGTTAGGGTTAGTTTTAGGGCAAGGATACATTAAGGAATACCAGTTAGGTCATTAAGGTTGTGGTTAGGTTGTGGTTAGGGGAAATGGCATTTGTGTTTTCATGTCCCTACAAGATTAGTAATACTGGACTGTTTGTGTGAATAAAAGTGTGTGTGGTTGTGTGTGTGTGTGTGTGTGTGTGTGTGTGTTTGCTGAAAAATTAAACAACATCCTGCCACACATACCTTTGAGTTAAATGCTAAGCGTAGGGTGTGTTAATTCTAATGATTTCAATATTTACAGTTGCAACTATTGCAACCCAGTTTGCTACAAATTGCAAAAAAAGGTAGAGAACACAAAATGAAGACAACAACAGCAACATTATTTGCATCCTTTTAGGGCAGGGGTTTGTTCAGAGACGTTCAACATTTGTTCAGACATCGTTCTGTAGGGATCTTCCCTCTTTGTGTTGAGATACAAGTGTACACATGAGTTCTGCTTCAGTTTGTTGCATGGGAAAACTCCATCTGGGACTTTTTTGATAAAGGAAGGTGGAGAGCAGTGGAAGACATGGGGGGGAGTAAGAGAGCAAAAAGGGAGAAACAAAGAGTGAGAGAAAAAAAACGAGCGCCAAGAAAGAGGAGGAAAATAGAGAAGGGTTTAACTACAGAAAGAGAGAGAGAGACAAAGAGATAGAGAAAGGGGGACGGGGGAAAATAAAGAGACATTTCATTCGGGAATAGTTACATTGTATTTGACAGCGTCAATGTAGGAAAGATTAGTTCCATAATGAAAATGTTACTTGTTTAAAGTTGTTGTCTGTGTGGAGGAAAAGGCTATTTCAGACATTACATTTAAACATACCAACAGAATTTCCAGAGCGGTCCCTGGGTATTACCATAGAGTGGTAACCTATTGGGTCAATAAAACGTTCTACTTTTTGTTGTTAAAGTGTGTACTCCACCTTCATACACATGGCTCTGTTATTGTTTGTGTGTGTGAGTGTGTGTGGGTTGGCAATCGTAGGCCATCACATTGCAATATTGATCAATGTTGATAACTGGGGATGGGTGTGTGTGCGCGTGTGTGCATGTGTGTGTATGTGAGTCAGTGTGTGTGAGCACGAGTGTGTGTTTGATCAGGGGGCAAAGATGGATGAACTAGGACAAAAGGAAATCATAGAGATACTCACTTGCCCAGGCTAACATTGCACTTTGGAGGAACCCAGCTCCTAGAATTTAAAATGGAGTTTCCAACATTTCCATTTCTCAAGTTCCCTGTGGTCTTACAAATCCGGTCCGGTGGTCATCTTGGCATGAATTTCAGCTTTGGGGTTAATGCACTTTATTAAGTCCCTATTACAAAATATTTGGAAATGTCAGTGAAATGTCAATTGGTGATTCGACTTATCGTAGACGTGATAGAGTCTGGCCGACATCACCATCGAGACTGTATCGTATTCATCCGTGATCAGGCCCACCATAGTCGGGATGGTTCATGGGTCAACACAATCAGTATAAATTATATGCTGTCGGCCACACAGTCGTGAAACGGCAACAGAAGACGACAATGGGAGCAGAAGATCCCCATTGCCCATTGAATCCACTGTGGTATCACGCTCACAAGGACATGTTTCAGGGCATGTTTCAGGGCATGTTTCAGGGCTCCTAGTGGACAACAGATGACATGAGTCTTAATCTTAAATTAGGTAATATTGAAAATACGAAATCCAAAAGAGTACATAGACAGGTGAGTAGTATATGAGTCGTCCGGGCCACCACAACCAGATGTTCTCGGACTATGGGAAACACATGAGGCCAGATGAAGTGAGCACAGCATGGAGTAGTAGTGTGTCCTGGAGCAATTCATGTCTCCATCAGGGGCTAAGAAGTCAAGAGACTCAAGGGGAG